>JAXGGA010019291.1:0-20357 GCA_038373865.1 Uloborus plumipes
GATTGTAGTATATTACTTTTATAGTTTTTCAAACGTTTGTTCGTCGATTTAAAAACGATGCCGGTGATCAGTTTATGTGAATGAAGTTAATGCCATTTTTATATTAACTGGAAACTATTTTTTAACATAAAATAATCAAAATTAAAAAAGTCTTGAAGAATTTTTTTTTACGTGAAATATTTATATTTAACATAATTACAACCTTAGCTTAAATTTCACTCATTTTATGAAAGCTGTGTTTGTAAGAGGGGAAGTAATATCGTTAATTTTTGTGTTCCTCCGGTTAAAAGCTACATTTTCATAATTACCGTTCTTAAAAAGCATTTCCGTTTATTTTATAGTGAGCAGTATATGTTGAAATATGGATGATTAAAAGAATTATTTTTTATCTATCAAATATTTCGTAATTTAACCTTTTAAAAATTCAATTGTAAAAATCCTTATTAATTGTCATCTTTATCTCGCCGTTTTTTTTTCTTAATTTTAATTTTAATTTTAATTTTTTGCTATATCAGGAGTTATTAATTCTTTGTGCTGATGGGCCACAAAAATATCAAAAGGAAATTAGCTTCATTCAAGACGGCTTAATATCTTGGAAAAAATATTACTCAGAAGTTGAAAAATTTAATAGATTTTGTCAATGAAGTTACGGTGTAAAAATTTAAATCTGTATTAGTCATTTCTTACTTTTTTTCAATCTATGATGTAAAATATTTTTTTCCCTTTGATCGCTTTACTTGGTGATCACATCATTAAGTTATTAAGTTCCATTTTTTTTGTTTGAAATATAGATAGTTATAAAACTATCTAAACTTCAACTATACGAACTAATTGGTAAAGCAATTGCGTTACAAATGCGTTTTTAACACGTATATTCAGTCGAACAAATTGTATCCTGTTTAACATGTTGGACATAAGTAAGCATATAAAAAATATAATACTGTTTACGTTAACGCAAAAAAATAAAATAAAAAAATCTTGTATATTTGAATCGATTATTTCGAAAAGGTAACATCTCGGTTTTTTTTTTCAAAATCAATTTTTTAATGGCATTCTGTTATTAACGTATAAACACGTTATTCTTGTGAAAATGGAACATCTCTGCAGTTCTATCATTGCAATAATTAGCCCATTTAAGCTTCTTCGTTTTTTATAAATTCGTTTTTTTGCTCCCCTGAAAAATTTTAAATTTTAGAGATATTCCCTTTTCGAAATAATCGATTCATTTAAAAACGATTCATATTTGTTCTTTTTCTTCGCACGCAAAAATATCTGAATGTTCTTAAATCACTAGATAAAGTGTTCCGTACACATAAGGTAAATTCATTAGATGAAAGTAGAAGGCTTGAATGTAACGAACTTTAAAATTTTATAACATATTCATAACGTTTGTAATCATTAAAAAATTGCTAGTTTACAGTAAAAAACTCAAACTGCTAGTTTTACTATTTATTACTGCGCATTTTAGTTTTAAACTGGAACCTCTGCTGTCAGTATTACACTGTTGTTTTTACAGTAGAATACAGCTAATTTTATGGTAATAAACTGTAAAATTGCTAATTTTACAGTAATGAACTGCAAAATTGCTAGTTTTACAGTAATAAACTGCAAAATTGCTAGTTTTACAATAATGAACTGAAAAATTGCTAGTTTTACAATAATGAACTGCAAAATTGCTAGCTTTATAGTAATGAACTGCAAAATTGCTAGTTTTACAATAATGAACTGCAAAATTTGCTAGTTTTACAGTATTGAACTGTAAAATTGCTAGTTTTACAATAATGAACGGCGAAATTGCTAGTTTTACAGTAATGAACTGCAAAATTTGCTAGTTTTACAGTAATGAACTGCAAAATTGCTAGTTTTACAGTATTGAACTGTAAAATTGCTAGTTTTACAATAATGAACTACAAAATTGCTAGTTTTACAATAATGAACTGCAAAATTGCTAGTTTTACAATAATGAACTGCAAAATTGCTAGTTTTATAGTAATGAACTGCAAAATTGCTAGTTTTACAGTAATAAACTAAAGTAGTTGATTTTACAGTTTATTACTGCGCTTTTTACCTTGCTTTAGTTTTATACTGTAAAAACAACAATTTATTTTTTGCAGTGGGGCGCTAACTTCAAGACGTCCGGAAACATGTTACTTGCTAATTGTTACTAAATAATGCTCTCCAACTGCTGAAAGTATAGTATCTTGAGAGATGCATATTTTGTAATCCTTAGCATAAGGGAGTCAAATTTGTATGGTTATTTTTGCGCTTAATTTGTAGAACAAAACTGAATGGATAACAACTGATGATTGCCTTCATCGTAACCGAGTTTTCTCAACAAAAAAAAGTAAAGTTATCTTAGTGAAATCCCACATTATGATTTGTATTCAAATTTCTTTTATTTGCCAAAATACATGCAGTGGAAAAACGATCATTTTTTTTTTCGAAATTTCGGGCATCTTGTATTTTGCATTACTGTTAAAAGATGAAATAACTTATTTTTTTAATTCAAATTTTCAGTACATGGAGTTTTATAACTTGAAATTCTGAGTTATTTTTTATTTTTTATTATTATTTCTTGTTTGTAAAAAATATTACCTTCTTTAGTTTTCATGCTTGAAAAACTGCTTAGTGTTTCGACTAAATTTGGGAAGACGATAATATTTCTTAATTTTTATACAGTAATAAGATAAAAATATGTGGCTAACTTTTGAACATGATTTTTTTTTGTTCTTTTAATTGAAAATATTTATTGAACTTAAATTTGTCTTCTCTTAAAAAAATGAATAAAAAAAAAGAAAAAGAAAACGAAAATGTAACGATTTGAGAGGAAACAAGAAATGAAGATTTTTTTTTCTAAATTACTAAAATAAATCCCCCTCCCCCCTTTACAAGTCAAACTTATTTTAGTATGATACATATGAGTTATTAAAAAATGTAATCCTCGGTAGGACATAACAGGAATTCATGTAAACTATTTGCAGCCTAAAGCATTCTTAATGCAATTTAAGGTTTTTGTAAAGCAGTGGGTATGCTTTACTGACCGTGCTTTCTCACGGCTTTAAACTCGCTTTGTGTTCATAAGACTTTTAATGAGATGTTTAGACTTGCAGAAAAAAAGAAAAGAAATACTGATTTAAAACTTTTCTACTGGGATGTGAATAAGACAAAATGTTTTGTCAATTGTAGTATTTAATTCATTGCATAACAGCAAGCAAAAATAACCAATAAAAAACTTATACTATTGAAGAAAATCCAATTTCATATAATTAGAAGTAAAGCCCATGGTTCAGTATCTGAAAATATTAATTAGCGTTTAAATCCTGGATCAATAAATTACACGGAAAGCTATCTTGAGCTATACGGAACATTAACTTCATGTTAACGCGGTCTTCAAGTAAAAAAATCAAATATCCTCAAGGGAATGAAAAAGTCTGTCTAGCTACTAAATTCTAAAATAATTAATTGATGGAAATAGTTAAGCCTAAAGCAGCGATGAATAAAGTACAAGTACATGATAAATGATTCATACAGTTAGTGTGATTGGAATTTTTGAAGTATAATATTGAAGTGACATTTAATTAAAACACACATGACATTTAATTTAATTATTCATAAGAAACAAGGATAATTAGATTTCTTTAATGGATTGAGTGAAAATTTTTGACGTATTTTATGCACAGGTTACTAAATGTCTTTATGTTTGACAGAAATTGAAATTTCATTTTGGGAGTTTTAATTTTAAATTTAGTGGAAAGCGCTAAATTAAATTTGCTAAGGAAATTTCTGAAGTTGGATTAATGGGTTGATTAATTAAAAATATATTCTTTATTTTGAACCCTTTAATAATACTTTATTGATTTAAATTATATTATCGCTGTAAGTAATTTGTTAATTCGTTCTTTGATAACCGCATGCGAATTCTTGCAAGAAAATATATTTCTGTTTAAAAAAAAAGTATTCCATCAAGAAAAAAAGTAATTAAAAATTGAATAAATAAGTAAAATAAAATAAATTATTATTATTATTGTTGTTGTTGTTATTACTATTTTGATTAATACTTTTTTAAAACATGTGTAGGTAAAAGTTTGTGACAACCGTTTAAATATTTCCATCGTTTTTAGTATTAACAGTAACTCTACTTAAACTTTCTAAAAACAGGTAAAACGTGGCTCAAAGTTTCATGATTTAAAATAGATAAACACGTAGAAACAAACAATACTGAGTGAATGAATTCAAAGAGTATTTCAACAGGAAGGATTTTCTCTTTCTCTTTTTTCTTTTTTGATAACTTCAATGATACCAAATGCTTGCAACGTTCCTTTAATGATGACTTCAATCAATACCAGCTTAGATATTTGTGTTTTGATTTAAGAACATTGATCAAAAGAAATGGATCTAACTAAAAGATAAAATATGTCAAGAATAATAATTTTATTGTTCAAAATGTTTGAATTATGCCACCAACTTCAGGGACAATCCAGAAAATTTAATTATTAAAAAATATTTTAGAATCAATGTCTGTGCTTTCATTTAAAACAGTTTAACTGTTTTAAAAGGAGAACCCATTATTTTTTCTAACAAACGCAAAAAAATATTGGCAAAGTTGAGAAGGGTTACTAATGGAAAACAGTAGCCAGATTTTTCGCATTTCGCTCTTTAGTATAACTCTAATTGAATTAATAAAGAAAACCAAACGCTTTTAAGATTCGGAAAAAAACGACCACTTTATTTGGGTAAATTTTTTTAAATGACTTTAATATAAATGGTTTTAGAAAAGTAAAAGACTGCATCCATTAGTTGCTGCTTTTTAAGTTTTTTTTTTTTTTTTTACTATCCACATTCGTAATAAATTTAAACCACGACGTAAATTCTAAATATTCTTTGAAGAGATTAGAGTTATGACTTTTATTTTTCTGAAGTTCGTAAGTTAGTGAAATATGAATAAAGATAATAAGATCGGATTTGTCTTGAAAGAATTTAAAAAAAAAAATAACATCTAGAAGGCAGGTATATAAAGTTTTTAAATTATAACTCTTTTTCAGAAATGCCTACTATATTCCCTTGTTGTGTAATAAAATGTACTAATTGCCTCTCTAAATTTGCTATTGAAGAAACATTATATTACATGCCTTATGTGAGCTTTTTACCTTTAAAAAAAAATAAAAAATAAATAAAAAAAAAAACGGATTAAATTTATGCAACAAAAATTTGTAAAAGCTACATTAATTACACTAGTCTCTTAAAAATGATAATTAAAAAATAAAACCTTTTTTTGTACCAGATGGTGAAAAACTCCTGATCTTTTGCAAAATGAGGGTTTAGTTTTAATATATGACCAGTTTTTTGTATATCACCGAAACATTTTTTGCAACTTCTTTGCTAGACATATGTACATTTACATGCATGTTTAATGCTGAAAAATAGTAAGAAAACTAAGAAGTCATTACTTCTTTTTGCATAAAGTTACATTCCCTCTTTCCTTTAAAAACCCAGCAATAATCGTCGAGCATTTTTTTTTTCACTTGGAGGGGTGGGGACTTTTACACAGCAACTGTATGAAAATTGTGGTTTCAAATATTGAAATCGAGACGAAGTGCTATCAATAGCTTTCACAAATGTTCTGAAGATACTTAATTTAGTATGACGTGTTAGTGGAATAATGAAGCAATTTGTTTATATATTTTTTTTAATTTCTAGCTTTCGCTGGCTCATTCCTACAAGGTACGGCAAATGTTTTAAAGACGAAGCAATAAAACCTTTATTTCATTTCATTTTCGGTCAGAAATAATTGTTTCTTGGTACGTGCTGTATTATTATTTTTTTTTTAATATTTTGTTTTCCAATCTTCACCAGTTTCCTTCATTTAAAGTGAATAATGTTTCGATTATGTTACACAATATCTCTCTTAAAAGTACTTTTGGGTGGGATAATACCAAGTCTCATCTAAGCTGGCTCCAGGAACCTATCCATTATATAGTCAGTGCAGTTACAATACAGTCAATCATTATTAAAAGCAGTTCACTTTGTGTTAAAATGAGTAAAAACCCGAAAAAGCGACGTTTAAAAACACAAATAGATGAAGTTAAAATTGGCGAACATGTTTCAAAAGCCTAAAGCTTCCTTCTTCAGCGCCAAGCAAGAAAGGGAAAGAAACAAAGTGCCGGTCAATCATTATCCTTAGAATTGAAACCTATAAATAATTTATGTTTGCATTCAAATATGAAAACACAGAAAATGAGTCAATTTACGTAGCACATATCACTAAATTTGTACAAATGATACTATTCATCACTGCCAAATCCACGTGTCTGTAACAGTTTCTCAAAACTTGACTATGTGTCACCAAATGTTTTGTGTTCACGGCAGGTATTTTAGTTCTAAATTACTTGAAGGGTCAGGGGGAAAAACCACGGTAGTCACATTTGATTCATTTTGAGAAAAACGAAATTTAAACTTTACGAACTCATAAACTTCTCCAGTATACTTGTTCTAAAATGACAATAATACATGGACTACAGTGTTTTTTCACGAATATTGCATATACTAAACGAAATTACACTTATTTTTCTAACAGGTGGTAGCATCAGTTTAAATTCAACAAAAAGTGGACTACCGTGGTTTTCCCCCCTGACCCTTCACTTGTTCTTAACATTACGCGATACAGTGAAACAAGGGTGAAAAAAATAACTCTAAGCCTTTGACTGCACAAAAATTGTGTGTGGTGATGACTTTTTAATTGATTTTGTTGACCAGGTTATTAGTGAATTTTCAATTAAATTTTCATCAAAAAACTGTTTTAAAAAGATGTGAGTAAAAAAATAATCACATTCGCGTTGCTGAATATGAACCCAATTACACATTCAACGTATATTTCGGGGAGAATTTAAACCTTTGTTTAAGCACGGGAGAAATTGCCAAGGACGAAATTTATTAAAATATCAACGTTTAATTTCTGTTTTACATTACTCCTCATTACTGAAGTGATTTTCTTTTCTTTTTTAGCTTTAGTTAAAATAGAGAAAATAATGCGATTTTATTATTTACTGCTTTGAAACAAGTACCCGCTTTCCTTTTTTGCCACATTCGACTTTGAATTTTGACATTAGTGTGTGCTTTTGTCTAATTCAGCTTCAAGAAATAATTTTGTAGCATATTTTACTGCTAAAACGTCTAAAGCTCTGCAATTTTTCTAAACCATACAATTTGCAAATGCCAAAACAAAATCAATTTAGATTTTTTAGTAATCTTCAATGTGTTGCTTCTAAAAATGAACCATGTATATCTTAATAAGTTTTAATGTTGATAAAATATACTACATTGGATACTTGATAACTCGACACCCTAAGGCACCACAAAAACATGTCGAGTTAAGCGGGCGTCAACTTACTGAAGTCCCCTAATTTCAATTATTGTAGTGTTTTTTGTGTTGCTTCTTTCCTAGGGCTTACCATCAGTGTTATAAACAAATAATTTCAGCAAATATTGTCTCCCCTCCTTTTTTCTTTTTTTTCTTTCCGTTTTAAAATAAACATAACATGACAAATAGGACAATTTTGACTATCTTATTAGGAATAAATCCATATTTTTTAAAAAGAGATAAGAGTTCATCAAAGAAAAAATGCTCTCTCCAGCTTGAAAAACATGCGTCGTGCTAGTGCTATCTTGTTTCTTTTCTGGAGTATTCTATATATAAGTACATTTCTCCAGCCCTTCCTAACCATGGGACTGCACCAACAACTTAAAGTGTCATGGCTGACTCCTCTGGGTACTAGTACAAAGCGCTCTTCCTCGAAAACAGTGAACTGAATAAACCATTTACCCTTTATGTCCCAAATGAATTTAACAAAGAATGTTTGTATATATTTTTTAGTTTTTTGAGCTGAAAATACATCAAAAAATATTTTTGCCGAGCATAAAACTTCTGAAATTTTTTGGGGTCTAAGACCCCCTACGTCTTAGGGCCCCCAAGAAAACTGTTTCTGAACGCAGGTACCATCTGTCGGCCTCTCAGCAAAGTACAAGGAATGGTACTTCAGCATGATTACAGCCATATAGGATTCATAATACTAAATTAACATAAGCGGGACTTGTGAGTCCCGCCGGGACATACAGGGTTAAACAGACTCAGAATTGTCCGCAAAGTTAAATGTAAAAGAATATCGGTAGCAAAATGTGAACTGAAATAGCAAAATGGATGTCGACATCTGTAGGTTCCTGTAAATGTGTGCCAAAAGGGCCCTGCTCCACATCAGCAGAAAACGCGACCGAAACCGAAGGCAGAAACCGAAAATCTGGGTACTTTCCATAGGAATACCATTTAATCCGTTTTACGTTTCTGCTTCATTTTTCTGCTTTACGTCAATGTGGAGAAGGGCCCTTTAGACGGATTTGGGCCCATAGAAATTAACATTGGGCCAACCATTGGGAAAATAAATGTCGACTTACTAAGAGAGTTGAGTTATCCGCGTGTCGACTTACTAAGAGAGTTGAGTTATCCGCGTGTCGAGTTACCGAAGTTCCACTGTATTTGAAATGATAAATATTACTAATGACATAATCTTAATTTCCGTTCAGTGGGAAGTAGTCTCATTTACCCAGGCACGAGCTTCCTCTCTAACTCAGCAGAAAACGAAGTTTATATGAAGCGCTAAGTCATAAATTGAATTCCTCGCACTTAATTCCAATTAACCTACAAAATATCCTGACATCAGACATTTTCTTCAACATAAAGCACTTAAGAACACACAAAAGGAGAAGAAAAAAAAAGTGAGCAACATCTTGAGACAACAACGAGCAAACTGGGTGTTGTTCCACCTCCAATTTGCGCCGTTCGAACTAAATTGTTTCCAATTATCTCCTCTAGCTGGGCAATTTATTTCGATGGCTCGACGATTAAGGGGGCGACGTGGGGAAGTGTCTTCAAACGAAAGTGTAGTTTGCCGCCTCATCTGGCTTAAATTTCTGTGTTACAGGTTATCTCATGGAATTGATATTTGCATGTATCCTTTTCCAGATGAAATGGCAGAGATCGTTCGTTCATTTAGAGCGTGCTTTATCTCTTTCGAATGTAGGAAGGGACTATTTGATTATGTTAGTGTGTGTTCCCAGCAGAATTTATGTTTCCAAATGGCTTAATGTAGTTAATGAGTGATATTATTTATGACATTTATTCTGATAATAATGTATCATTATCTCATTGGGCATTTAGCTGTTTAGCATCAAACTAGACATTAGCCAAAATGATCTTTATTGCTGTCTTAAAGGAATTCATTTTTTTTCGTGGGAAAACTAAATGGTTTGGGTTACTTAAGTTATTTATTGTAGAAGTATTTAGACTTTTTCATAAATATCTTTAGGCGTATATATAACTCCGGATTGCATTGAAAGATATTGGCATACATTACCAAAATTTTCAAACCTAAATATTAATTTAGGCATTCTATTCTTCGGTTTGAATTTCATTATTTCAGCAATAATAACTGCAAATATTAGCAAAACTTCGTAAATTCCTTTTTTTTCATATTTTACGTAACTACGATAATTTTAAGAATGAATCATTTTTATAATCATATACTCAAAAATGCATATTAAAATCGCTGTTCAATTACAGACCAAAATACAACCAAAGTTGTATTCAATAAGATGACCAAAATGTAATCACAGGAATAAAGTGTGTTAGTAAAATATTTTGTGATCACATGTTGTTTTGTACCCATAAAAAACACCTTTGAAACAGGTTAGGTAAGAAGCTTATAGCGACTTTTTTTTTATTCCGTTTTTACTGTCTTTTTATGACAAATAACTTAAATTGCTAATTGCTTTCATTAAACTTTGCGAATTGCACTGTTTTAATGACTTATTTTTAAGGACAGAAATGGCTAAACAAGGAAATGAAAAATATTTTACAAGGAATTTTCGCCTTTTGTTTGATGAACTGACGTGGCTAATTCAAGATCTGCCAAAAGTGTCGTTATTTTGTAATGTGTATCAGTTTTCAGGTCTGGGTTTTACCAGAGATCCAAAATGGCTGATGCATGGGCATGGTTTTATACCAAAGTTTCCCCACTTGTCACACCATACGAGACCTCTTTTTGTTTTAGAATTATTTCTTTTTTTTTGGACAATAAAAAAAATGATTAAAAATTATTTGCTGAGAAAATGAAAGTTTTTTTTTTTTTTTTTTTTCACTTTATCAATATCAGTGCCTAAAAGTAGTACTTTTGAGTAAAGGAAACACCATCATCACCATTAACTTTATTTTTCTTCAAAATAGGATTTGCCTCACTTTCAAAATAAAGATCTCAAATGTGTGATGGCAAGGATGCTTTTCCTTTTGTTTCCACCTTTTTGAAGCACCAAAATATGCATTTTTCTACTATCAACATATTGAAGCCACAAACCTGCAAATAGAATATTTTAGGAAACCCTTAAGGATGTTTTCTCCTTATCGATCGCCATATGTGGTAGTGAAATTTTGGAAAAAATATCAAATGTTTTTCTTTTTAAAAATAATGTGGACTCCTTGAAAAATAAAACAAATATTTTCAGATAGGCTATTTTTCCGCATAATATTTTGAAATCCGATAACAATGCTCTTATAATCACTGAAAAATATATTACAGCATATATTAAAAACCGCGGTTTGAGTTTAATGTCATGATTCATACTGCTATTATTTTAGTACAATGCACTTCTTGTAGGGCTATCTCAAAAACAAAAACATTATTGACAATTAAACAGCAGGCTTATTCGATTTTTTTTACAAAGGTGATATATTTTGAAAAACTATAATCTAAGCTGTTTTCGTTTTAGTGGTTGCAACTAAAAATAAAGGGTCACATTTTCAATATATTTTCAAAAGAATTAAGCATTTAAGTTCGCTAAACGAGTTGTAGGAAACGTATTTCATCCTTTTTGGTATATGAGTTTCAGATTTAAAAAAATGCATTCACTTATTATTATTTCTTAAATTTTTATAATCAAGTTTATTAGCGTTATTGAATACCACTGAAATGTATGTGAAACTTAACACATAAACAAAAACACTAGAATGTAAATGTAGTCAATGTGGAACTCGACATTACATCGGTACGAGATATTAGCTCTGTTGCTAATTTCTAAAGTTGTTATTATCATTTAAATAATTGGCTTGAAATGATACAATTATTTATTATTTGTGTATTTCTGTGTTCAGTTCAATTTAAAGAATAATTTTTGCTAACAATATTTCAGAAACGGTTAAAAAATCTTTAAATGAGATGCATCGACATTTCAGTCATTCAAAACGAGTTACAAAGAACGAGTCGAGTGACCAATAAATCGAAACCTTAGTTTTTTAGCCTATACGTTACAACTTTATTACAAAAAAAAAACACGTTCTGAATAATCGAGATCGATGAAAAACATTTAATACAAAACACCACAATCAATAAAAGTGAAAGACAAACTATCAATGAAAAAACATCATGATTACTCAGCATTTTTCACATTCTAAATTCCTCAACCCTCGTTTCCATGACGATTAAAAGCTTGTTCGTGAGGACATTTTAGTTCCCACACATACGAATCGGACAAAATATTTCTTCTTAGTTAACTGCGTCCGTCGTTTGTTGCTAGTGAATTTAAAAGAAGTTTATTTCTTCAGTGCATGGTGCAATGATATTAAATATTTATTTAAGGAACACGCATTTCCCAAAGTAAAATTTCGTCTGTAAGTTTTGAAGATCCAAAAATATTCTATTAGTCTTCGAAAGCAAATGCAAATCTATTCGCTTACGTTCTATATAGTCGTTATGTAAAATCTTTATACTTATTAAATATTACACCAAAGTGAAAATTATTGAAAAAACACAATTACTAGTTGAACATAAATTTCCTACAATACAAGTCGCAAAAACAATTAAAAAAAATCTGTGATTACTATAACATCATTCAAACTGAACTATTCATTACAACCTCAAGTGACTCTTGCTGAACTTGAGATATATTGACACATCAAAAAAAGAACTGGATCGGTAGAGGGAAAAACTTGCATTAAAAAAAATCTAAACGTTTATTTTCAAAACTAAGATTGTATGGCAGTATAATTTTTTTCAGACAGAGGAAAATCACATATTTTCTGTTAGAATAATACGTTACACTATATCGATATTTGCTATACTGCCGTGCTAAGTACAGAGGTCGTATCTGCGCTTTTTAACAAAACTGAGTTATTGTCCCCAGGTGGTTCTTTGTGACGTATTTTAATTAAATACAATGTTTTATGGTCATTTGACAGCAGAAAATATTTTAAAAAATCTTAAAAACTATCATCTGAATCAAATACCCGGTGACGCGAAACTTTAAACGTCAATATGTCAATTTAAGATCAACTGCAGATACCACTCTTGCGCTTAGCACTGTGTTCTGCTGTAAATCCCAATTTTTCGGTTAATGTGGATTTAAATGTTAACCCATTAATGCCTAGCGTCCCTTTTTAGGGACGGTCCAAAAAAGGGTCTGAATTTCCCCAAAATGAACATTTCAACCAAATAGCAGTGCTCAATTAGTACCTTGGTATTGTTTCAATTCTTTATTCACAGATTGCAGCACATAACCATTGTAAAGTGTGTTCTGTAGCAGTTTTAATATGACCTTTATCAAAAATGACATCGTTCACAATCTCAAGAAAAAAAGCTAAGTTTTCAAAGTTATTCCCAGCTTCCCAGTTTATGTTAATTGATGATTTTATTTCTTCTTACAAAATGTCTTTTTAAATATTATATCTTAGGTAGAAAAAAAATTTTAGTAAAAAAAGTATGTACCCTCTGGGGTCTATCGTAACTTTTAAGGGACGAATTTTCTTTCCCTAATAGAAAAAATATTTTTTACAAAATATTTTTTAATTATTTTTCCTGTTCATTAAAAACTGTTTATAACCAGTATACAAAATATCTTTGGGGAAAAATATCAGGCATTAATGGGTTAAGGTTATTTGTTAGGGCTACTATTGTTGTTTCCAAGCAATTAATCAAAAAAAAAAAATGTATGCATTGATCAAAATATCAGTAGTTGGAAGCCAAATCTAGAAAATACAGTGGATGGTTTAGCAATTCAAGCCGTAATTAATAAACCTCGAGGCTAGCTCAAGTGCACTAGCTCTCGTATCTGAAGTTTAATATTGTGTGGGCGTAACTCTGCCTTTAAATGGGCAAATTTAACTGAAACATCGTTTTCATTATTCGGGACGTAATGCGTTAACTTGCTAGAGCAAAGTATTCCCCTTTGCAAGTGAAGCAACTCATTTCTTTATCTCTGCACTCAACCTATTTAATAATACCATATAATGTTCTCTGTTGATACGTTTACCAATTCTCAAGATAGTGGTGAAAAAATTACAATATGAGTCTATGACTGTACCTGTTGACTTTTGAATACTTTTAAAATTTTTAGCAGGTTGCGAAGTTAGAAGGGAAAATGGGCCGCATCGACTTTCCACTCTAGTAGATACCACTACACGTGGTTTAACCGGTTGGGTGGGTCTCTAAAGAGATCTATTTTTTTAATCCAGACTAGGAGCCGAGCAAACCCATGGTTCAGTACCCCCAGAGGTATAATATCACTTGGAAGACTTTGTTACCCAGAGCAAGTCCCCCTGCCACCAAAATGAAGACGGTGGATATTTAAGCTACTGGGATCCAACCGGGGGGGGGGGGACGCCGGTTACGAGTTCGGTGTCTTACCGCTCGGGTCACCATATCCCAAAGTTATCCTACTGTGACGTGCTATAATGGGTTAAAAAATATTTTTGTTAATTTTATATAAAAATAATGCAAATGATCTGTGTTATTAAATGTAATGCAACTCCCCTTTTTTTAGGGAAATTTGAGCTACCTTGTTAAAAAATCTGGTATGAACCCCACACTACTTCCTTTTACGTGTAAATTTCTTAGTAGTTGCCTTAAGTGTTAAAAAAAGTGCTTGGAGTGAGCAAGGTAACAATTCAAATATTTACTCCCCTAATCTACCACGAAACAATGCAAAAAATATTTTACAATGGTTATTTTTCTAAATATTGCTGATTTTAATATCATTTAGTGAATTTTTCGCAAAATATCGCCAATAGCGCCAAGTTGAACCCAAATTCAAAAAATAATTTTTTCGCTAAATTTGTCGCCAACTTGGCGATATGTCGCCAAGTTGGCGTCAAACATTTGGCGACCAAAAGCTTGGTGACATGTCGCCAAGTGGTGAAGTGGTGGCGCCAATTCATATCACTTGAGTCTGTATTGAAATTAACATTGATTTACCCCAAAAAAGGGGTAAAAGACCCCTTTAGGAACATTCGAATGCAATCACAAGGGGAGGTGCACAACTAGACCCCCCTCAGAGCCTATATACCAAGCTAGAAGTTTCTACGGCATATATTTTTTGAGTTATGCCAGCCACATACGCACATACATCCGCACATACGTACATACAGACGTCACGAGAAAACTCGTCGTAATTTACTCGGGGGTGGTCGAAATTGATTTTTCGGCTGTTTGTATGTTGTTAGGTACATATGCACGTTCTGATAGGTCGAAAAAACTACGCGACATTCACTCAGGGGTGAGCAAAGTCAAAATTTAGACCGAAATTTGAGTGAAATTTTTTTCGTGATCACAATACTTCCTTTACTACGTAAAAGGAAGTAAAAAGGCTAATATAAAAAACATTTTACAATACTAGCAATGAAAAGCAAAGAAATGTAGTGGGTTTTTAAGTTTCAAGTAAAACTTTTGTTTCGTTCAAACCCTAAATAGATTTTCATTAAAGAGCTTTTTTTAAAGCATGTTGTATAACAACAAATACTAGAGATACGAATAATATCTCTTGCTTCAAAAGAGAATGACGTTTCTCTTCTAATTTATTCTGCTGCCTCCAAGCTTTCATTTTTTTGCTTACAGCCTTTTGTTTGAATGTGCTTCAATTTTATCCAAATCAAATACAACGTTTTTGCGATAAAAGTTAGTTTTAAAAGACAGTTTGAAAACTTAACTATAATCAATTTAGAATATTCACCACAACCTTCCTATAGCAAAAAGAAAAAAAAAACCATTTGAACTGTTTTATGGTTATCTTTATCAAACTGAATCAGAAGGTCAAATTCAGAACACCCGTATTAAACCGACTTTCAAAGATAACTCCAGAAACTTTCGCAGCCAAACTAACGTAGTTAAAGAATCTGCAAAGGCCATTCCCTAAGTATTTAACCATCCCTTCAAACAAATGGCATTTTCCCCAGCTATCCGCTAATGCATTTAGGGCTCATCCGCTTTGAATTTACGGCCGAGCTGAGAGCAGAGTGCTGTGTTAAACATTTATCTGTTGTACGAGTAGTAAATGGTTGATGCGAGGAGCATTAGCAGAGGCACACATCGAGTAATTAAAAAACAAACAGGCCAGGTCTTGGGTAATTATCGAATTGAGAAGTGTTCGAGAAACACTGTATATATCTGAGAAGAAAGCTCACGCGATGGAGCGTTTAGGGAGTTTCTTTTCTCTAGGCAGGTTATTTCTTTTCATTACCTAGAGGAGTGTATTTCTCACGATCAGTTTGAGGGAGTGGCAAGAGATGAGTGTGATTAATTATGGCAAGATACTGCATTGATAATTTCACATCTGAATGGTGGTTTAATTTATGACTTTTTTTCTCTTTTTTGGTAACTGATTAGGGTGATTCAACCATAGTGTGGGAAGATTTGGACTATATTTTCCTTACATTTTTATATAAGTACAGACTAATACGCTCAGAAAGTTTAAAATTTGTTTACTTTGTAAGTACGTTGGTAGTGTGATTTACTAATGCAATGTGATTTTACGTAGCAAAAAAAAAAAAAAAAAACATTCAAAAATATATCTATTTTTTAAATAAAGATTGCCTGTTACGAATGAACACACGTTTTAGCACATTAGCTGCAGAGCTCGCAATAATAGAGACAGATTCTAATCTGTCGCTGCAAATGTTTTAAATGTACAGCTAGTTTTTTTTTTTTTTTTTACAAAACAAATTTTTAGTGTCAATTTGAAAACAAAAAAAAAAGCAAATACTGGTCCGCTTTGAGTTTACGATCAGTTGAGATCTCAATATCAGTTTAAGGGAGAGACTGAAGACAGGTTGATTAATTGTGGCAAGATACTGCATTGATAACTTCACATTGAAATCATGTTTTAAGTTATGACTTTTTTCTTTTTTGGTGATTGGTAAGGGTGAGTCTACCATAGTGAGTGGGACAGTTTGGACTATTTTTTTCCTCACATTTTTATGAATGTACATTTTACGGCAAGAAATTTTAAAGTTTGTTCACTTTCTAAGTACTTTGGTTGTGTGATTTACTAAGCTAAAAGAAAAATAAATAAATTATTGTTTTTTAAATGAAGTGTATCACCCGGTAATGATGATGCAATAAGTCCATTCGTGTTCTGTTACGAATGGGGCACACTTTGGGGCATCAGCTGTAGAGCTCTCAATAATAGAAATATATTCTAATCTATCATTGCAAAAATTTTCTAAATATTGTTTGTTATCCTAAAAACTAATTTTGCGTGTTACTTTAAAGAAGAACGAGTACTGATTCATTACGCAGAAACTCGTATGTTTCTCCCCAAACGAAATATTTTTATATTTTATGTTGAATGTTCAATTAAAAATTAAAAAAGTGCAAAAAAAAAGAAAGCTTTAAAAACCCCACATGTGTGATTTCATTGGCATTTTTGTGTTCTTTCTAGTTTGGAAATGAAATATACTGCCACTCTAAACACAAAAGTCGTGTCTGCAGTTGAGCTCAAAATGAGAAATAATTCCTGAAAAGTAAATTAAACTGCGTAAGAGTTGCGAATTTGCCAAATTTGAAAAAAAAAACAGCTTAAGCACTGCATGGAACATATTTCTGAATCAAAATATGATACCTTTTCGCATTGAAAATTGAATTACCTCTAACTCCAAAATACAGATCTGTAATTTGCTCAGTTCTAGTAGTTTATAATTTACTATTAAGTTCTTTATTAAAAAAGATATTTCATATGTTACGCATTAACAAACAATGGGGAATGAATTTTCAGTTACGTTTATGAATCAGCTATATTGTACTAAAATAATAAAGCAAAACGTGACAAACAAATGAAGCTAAACTATACATCTTTAAAGTTTTTACTTTTTGATACAATTTTGAGAAAAAATGTAATCCCAAGGAAATAAAATAATAGCTTTATTATAAAATTAACAGCAATGTTTTAAAGGGAAAGTAAGTACGTAAGAATTTTTATTTCTCCGAAGTACTTTACTTGATATCATGATTTGAAATCGTATTAAATTATTTGAAGCATACGCCTTACTAAGATTACATATTTTCCTTTAAAAGTAAAATTAAAATTGTTTATGAACCAATTTAAAGCTTAAAATTTGTTCTTATTAATAATTAAACAAAAATGCAAACATGAAAAAAGTGTAGCCGGTTATGAAATGCATTATTTTGAAAAAAAAAATACTCAATTAATATATGTTCTTATAAATCTCGTGCTTACAAGGTTTAAAACTTGGAAGAAATATCAACATAAAAATGTATCCCTAGCAGCATCATCTCATCGGCCGATGATCGGCCATTCATCGAAACCCGATGAAATTCTCATCGGCCGATGATCCAATATGTCTCATCGGCCGAGCAGAATCCGAGCAGCAAAATCCGATGAGAATACGATGAGATTTGGAGCAATTTACGAGCAGAACAGTCCCGTGCCGAGGAATTTCATCGGGAAACTTGATCGGAAGGATATCGTTTTCCGATGGAATATAGCTCATCTTATTTTCATCGGGAAAGTTGATCGGAAGGATATCGATTTCCGATGAAAAGTAGCTCATCGAAAACCGTGCTCGGATACTGATCGGAACGATGTCATCGTGCGTTATAGGATCAGTTTACGAGGAGTTTGTTGATCGGCCGAGCAAAATCCGATGAGTTGATGCTACTTGGGATAGTTTTAGAGCAGAAAGCATCAGTGCAATATAATCTGAAATAATAACATTAAACTAACTAACCATCTTCACAAACACCGTGGAAGGTCACACGCCCTCAATCTACTGCACTGCAACAAATGAACTGTTGTTTTTACAGTATAAGGCTGGCAGCCGAGGTTCCAAGTTAAAATAGTAAAATGCACAGTAATAAACTAAAACTAGCAATTTAACAGTTTCTTACTTCAAAGTTAGAAGTTTTACCGTTTATTGCAGCAAAATGTAGCTGCATTATGCTGCAAAAACAGCAGTATAATACTGGTGGCAGATGTTCCATTTTAAGCCGTAAAATTAGCAATTTCAACGTTTAGTACTGTAAAATTAGAAATTTTACAGTTTATTACTGTAAAATTAGCAATTTTTACTGTTTATTACCATAAAATTAACTGTATAATACTGTAAAAACAACATTTATTTTTTACAGTGCAGTTTCGTGATCTCTCTATGTATCCCTATCACGTCAGGCTTGAGCCCCGCACTTGCCCTTGACATGTGATTTCTATTTATCCGAACCAAGTGGTTTGTTTACTTATTTCTGCAGTTAGATCAGTGATATCTTTAACCGATTACAGTTCTGAGGCATTTATTTTAGAGTAATTGTGGAAAAAACAGCAGTGGAAGCTGTTCATCGGCTTTAATATTGCTAAAGATGATTGAACAAGTGTGGCAATTTTCGCATATAATTGCACAATATTCTTGGGGTTTTGAACTTCGGCCTTTACTTGTTATATATTTGAACATAAGGAGCCATTATGCATCATAATGTGAAGTATAATCAGTTTAAAAAGAGTTGTTTGTACTTGAAAAATGATGATTCGGGTGTGAACGTACCCGAAATACCCGAACGTACCCGTGAATTGCGGGTGTGAACGTACGGTCACACCCGTACGCACTTTCAAATTATATTTTTTCAAGTGCAAGAAAGCTTTTATAATAAAGTTTATACTTCTTATTATAATACACTGCAGAAAATAAACAATTGTTTTTACAGTATAATACTGAAAGCAGAGATTTCAGGTTGAAACTGCAAAATCCACAGTAATAAACTGTAAAACGAGCTATTTTACAGATTATTATTGTAAAATTAGCAATTTTTTACTGTAAAAACAACATTCATATTTGACAGTGTACATAACGGTTATTCATACTTTAATATATAAAATTAAAAGCTAAAACTTTAACTTCCACGAAAAAAAAAGCCAAAAAATATGCCATTTATAATTCATATCAGGGCTTATGAAAATATGTCTCATATTTTAATTAAAACATTTTCTTATTTGGTATTGAAATAAAGTGGTTTTAATAATTCTATCACTTACACAAAGAACATCACATTTTTAAGGGTTGAAAAAAAAAATGTTTATATTCATGTCAATCACATTTTTTTTTTCTCATTTTCAGTCTTACATTTATACTGTTAAACAACTGAAATATTCAGAGGCATAATAATAAACACAGTAACAGGTTATTTAACAAAGCACATCATCTGCCCAATTAAGCTAAATGTGTGTTACTTGCGCTGGATTAGCTCATCCCCGCGTGGAAAATCGATAGCACGCGTTGCCCAAAAACTTTTCATTATGTGCGAGAGAAAGCTCCACAGATAAGAATCATCATTTACAGATGCTGCGACGAAAACAAAAGATATTTGATAATAGCAGCTCAGCGAATCATGAAACAAGAGTTCATTATTTTTGAAAGAGACAAAGCGTAATGCTCCGCATCATTGATCTTCTCATCTATTCCCCACCACGCCATTGGACTGCGGATAGTCCGCCTTGGAGCACATATGAGGAAATAGATCATTTCATCTTGATAACAGTCTTCAAGGGAATTCTGGGAATCAGAGAAGTAATGGCTTCCAGCGCTAGTGATAGCTACTTTGACTTGTCTGTTCCCTTTTCTGTGATAAAGCGAAGCAACCCTTCCCCTAGCTCTATAATTCAGAGCTGGCCAACCGAATTATGTCACTGTGAGGAGATGATGATCTGTTTAAATGCTGTTCATCGGGGCTGTAAATTAATGAGATGCTAAGTCAATTATATCCCTTTGATCGCATGTCCATGGAATTCTATTTGTGATATGCAGCTGAAGTTATAAATGTTACTAGACTGGGAATTGAGACCGTTTAATATATGGAGTTCGTACAGTTTGCACATCCGTCAGACACATAACTAAGATTGAGATTTCAATTTCGGTGATCATGTGCAGAAAATTGCATGTATAGAAATATTATTTTTGAAATTTCTAAAACCGTTACAGATAATTCACTTTTGGTACTTTCAAAAAGAAAAAAAATAATTATCTTAGAGAAAAAGTTTGAAAG
>JAXGGA010019292.1:0-20356 GCA_038373865.1 Uloborus plumipes
ACAGCAAAAATATTCGTTGCTGTGTAATGAAATCTCATACATGTCAATATTTGAAAAATATCACTTATTTGACCTAACAGGGCAGTAAACAAGGAGTATAGCTTGAATCTAATATCTTTAAACGAGCAATTCTTGTATATCTAATATCTTTAAACGAGCAATTCTTGTATATATCTCTTCTCTACTAATAATAAAGCTGAAGGTGGTTCTGTCTGTCCTTCTTTCTTTCTTTCTTTCTTTCTGTCTGTCTGTCTGTTACGCGCGTAGCGCCAAAACTGTTCGGTCGATTTTCATGCCACTTGGCACAAAATTAGTTTGTAGCATGTAGTTTTGCACTCGAAGCGATTTTTCGAACATTCCATTTCGTTCTTTTTCTATTTCGAAATTCTTAGAGGAAATTTGATAAAATAGGAAGAAATATTCCATACACATTTCAAGTCTTATGTCATTCGAAAGCTTGAAATTTTCTGCACAAAATGACGTTTTTTCGAAGTTTCTACGATCATCAGGAGAGCTGTAACAATTGTTTTTAGAATCCCGAAATTCAAGGCTTACCTTCAGTAAAGCAAGCCAAACGATTCTAAAATGGCTTTGGCTCGCGAATAAAATTTGTTTGAAAATAGAGATGAAATGAAATATTTTATCAACGGAAATCAAACTTTTCATGTTGTTACCATGGTTACGTTTTTATTTCGTTCTTTTTCCCTCATATTTTTAAAAATGTATTTGTTTTTGTAACAATCCAAACTCCAAGCCTTATTAAAATTTGTCAATGAAATATTAAAAACCGTGATAAGATGGCACCTGTCATCAAATGAGAAATCGAGTCCCTTTCCTTAAAATAACAGGATACCATTCTAAATATTATCGTCTGCAAACATATTTTACTTCATTATTTATTTATTTCAATAATTGCAGCAAATGGCTTGACGTGAACGAATTTAGCTTTTAAATTATCGTTTGCTGGTTGATCTTTGTCGAAGTTTATTGTTTTTATTATCATTGTGAAGAATAATGCACGAAATTTGTATGACTAATACTTAAAATTTTTAGGATCAGTTGAGTTTAAAAGAAAAAATTGCTCCAAATATACTTTGCAATGTGCATTATTTATTGTTGGACTGTAATTTGCAGCAATATTGCATTTAATAAATAATGAAAGACAATATTAAAAATTATTTTTTTGGCGACTTTTTTACAATTTGGCATTCAATTCTATTTCAGTGTATTTACTCATCTTATTGCGATTATTGCCACGTTCTTTCTAAAGTATGTCATTTCGGAAAATGTATTATTTTGGTTTTTGAAGTTAGGAAAGAAAACTTTCTTCTTCTTTTAAACTTTGGTAAGATTTCTGTTGGTTTCTGTGAGCAACAAAATGCTTCTTATTTTTTCTTTTGGCTTATTTTTGTGCACCTATCTTTGGGGTTGCATTCGAATGTCCCCAAGGGGTGAGTTTACCCTTTTATGGTAATCAGGGCTTTCAATGCAGACCAAAGTGATATGAAATTGGCGCGACCACTTGGCGAATATCTCGCCAAGCTTTTGGTCACCAAGTGTTTGACGCCAATTTGGCGACATATCGCCAAGTTGGACACATAAATTTAGCGAAAAAAATTTTTTTTTGGGTTCAATTTGGCGCTATTGGCGATATTTGCGAAAAATCTACTGAATGATGTTAAAATCGGCGATATTTAGGAGATTAATCATTGTAAAACATTTTTTTGCATGGTTTCGTGGCAAACTAGGGATGCAAATGTTTGAATTGTTATCTTACTCAACTTCAAGCACTATTTTAGCACTTAAGGCATCTACTAAGAAATTTACACGTAAAAGAAGTAGTGTAGGTCCATACCAAATTTTTATATCATACTTTGAAGGAATTATAGTTGAATTATAACTAAAATAGAGTATTTTTTTCTGCTATATCATTTTTTTACAAATGAACTTTTAATTTTATACCACGGGCAAAGCCGTGCGGGTACCGCTAGTATATATATATATATATATTTATTTATTTTTCGGATCTCGAAAACGGCTCTAACGATTTCGATAAAATTTTGTATTTAGATAGAGTTTTGGTTTCTGAGTTCATCTACGTCGGCGTTTTTTCTGTAAAAAACGCGAGTTTTCACAAAAAACCCCGTTTTTTTTGTGCCTTCATTGAAAGTTTGAGAAGCTTTCTTTTCGCCATTTTCTTTATGATTACTATCATTGTTATACTGTCTCTTAGCAACCGCGTTCAGTAAAACAACGGATTTCATATTTAATCACATCAGCGCGAGTCTAAATTTTATGGTATTTGGCAACGTTAAATTGTTATTGTTGTTGAAACGTTAAAGCAGGGCTTCACTAGATAAGTGTCTTATATACAGGCTGTTTCATTTCTTCAAAAGCCATGGGTTAAAAGCAGTGGTGATTGTCCAGCGACATTTATTCAATTTTATGGTAACTTACACGATATAAAAATCGGATTATTTTACTTTTCAAGTACGATTTAAAAATTGAGTATAAAAAGTGTTACAGTTATAGTTTTTCAAACACTTTTTTTCCTCCTCAAGAGTGTTTAGTAAGATATTTCAGGTAAAAAATCAATAAATACGAAATTCAATTTTCTTAAAATATTAAGTTTCAAAACAAAATTACATCTATCTAATATCTTTAGACGAGCAATTCTTGTACATATATATTTCGGTTCTCGAAAACTGCTCTAACGATTTTGATAAAATTTGTATTAAGATAAAGTTCTGGTTTTTGAGTTCATCTATTTAATCACATCAGCGTAAATTTAAATTTTTATGGTATTTGGCAAACGAGTTTTGGCAACACGTTAGAATTTTATTGTTTTTTTTTTAATTTAAAAATGATCGATCAAAAGAAAGTTAGAATTGGGTGTGGGGCGCGGTAGTCAGATCGGTAAGTCATCGGACTCGTAACCAGAGGGTCCCGGTCCGATCATATAGAGGAAGCCCAGCCGATCAAAGATCCACCGTCTTCATTAATGGTGGCTGGGGGACGTTAAAAATGTTCGTGGTCATAAAATCCTCCAAGTGAAACGATACCTCTGGGGGATGCTGGGCCAAGGGTTTGCTCGGCCCTTGGGCCTGGTTCAAAAATGAACAGAGCGCTCTTCAAGGCCCCATCCCGGTTAAACTACGAGTTGTGGTATGTACGGGGTGAACCTTGGAGTGTGAAGTCAAGTGAAAGTCAAAACCAAATGGAACCAAATGCGTACTGGAGAACATGGACTCTGCATCCATTCTCATCAACCCCTCCCGCGCTTTAGGCGCCAAATGAAATGAAATTGGGTGTGATTTTACGGTGAGCATGGATTAAATAAAATTGTGTTCTTAAAAACAAATTACGGCTGTTTTAAAAGCATAATTGCAACCAAAGGCTTAAAAATGCTTTTCAAGTTTATCTAAATAAGTACTTCGCATTTTAGAAAAAAACACGAGTTTACAAACCTCTTTTTTTTTTTAACCGAGCGGGCTCGGTCCCCTGGTACTAAACTAATTAACTTCTAAAAAGGAAGTAGAATACTTTGTCCTTAGTATTACATCCCGATAAGCACGTATCTTATGCAAACAGATGAGCAGTGGGTTGCATATTCACAGCATAAAACTCGAAATTAGAGGTTTAATTTGTTTATTTAAAGTTAAATCAAATTTCTCGGATTCATTTCTAACTATTTAAAGCATTTCTAACATTTATGCTTAACGGCTTGAATGCAATCAAATCTACACAGTAAAAAATGAATGTTGTTTTTACCGTATAATACAGCTACTTTTATAGCAATAAACTGTAAAAATTGCTCATTTTAAAAGCAATAAACCGTAAAATTGCTAATTTTACAGCAATAAACTGTAAAGCTGCTAATTTTACAGTATTTTACCGTGAATTTTACAGTTTTAAACTGGAACTGCTGCTGCCAATATTATACTGTTATTTTTACAGTATGATACAACTGAATTTTACGGCAATAAACTGTAAAAATTCTAGCTTTACACTAAGAAATTGTAAAATTGCTAGTTTTACAGTTTATCACTGTGCATTTTACAGTTTTAAAGCTAATTTTACGGCAATAAACAGTAAGAAACTAAAAATGCTGGTTTTACAGTTTATTACCGTGAATTTTAGTTTTAAACTGGAACCTCCACTTCCAGTATTATCCTGGAAAAAAAACAGTTCTTTTTTTTTTTGCAGTGTAACAGAGGTACTATCTAAGTTCAGCCCTAAAGTACTGCACTACTAATGGGCAGCTTACACAGGCTTAAAGGTACATAACTTACACAGGTTTAACTGTGCATAATTCAATTTATTCAAATGCAGGATTTCAAAAAAAAAAAAAAAATTCCAACACCCAAAAACTTAAAATTTCATCACAGATCAACTATTTTAGCTCTTTAAGTAATTTTGAAACATTTTTTCATATAATCGAAAATTTAATGACTTACATTCCATCATTTCATTACTTGTTCATCACGAGAAACAATAGTTATGTAGAAGTATACACAATTTGATATTGAAGCAGAGATTTTTATGTCTGTCAAAGGCCAACAAACATAAATGCAATTAATAAGTTTTAAAACACTGCTAAAAATGAATGTTGTTTAACGGTATAATACAGCTAGTTTTATAGTAATAAACTGTAAAAATTGCTTATTTTAGAGTAATAAACTCTAAAATTTCTACTTTTACAGTACTAAACTATAAAGTTGCTGATTTTACAGTAATAAACTGCAAAGTTTTTGCTAATTTTACAGTTCATTACTCTGCATTTTAAATTAGAAACCTCGGTTGCCAGTATTATACTGTAAAAACAAGAGTTCCTTTTTTGCAGTGAACATTAACCATGTTAAAAAAAAAAACATATTAATATTATACAGGAATAAGAAAAAAAAAGGTTTCCTATCCCAGCCGAACATTCATCCTTACGAAATAAGAAATTCCTCCACCGACAGTTGTCATCTGATATTTCTTATGATTCCAGCAATCCAATATAATATACGCAGATATGCTGAAGAAGTGCAATCTCATGCATCTCTATCTCAGGCAGGAATCCCCTGACAAATGACTTCAGAGTGATCTCATCTTGACTCTTTCGGAGATAGATTAGCTCGATATTAAGTGGCCTTTTGCCGTATTGATCTTGCACTCAATGCACGGTCAAAACTTCATTGTTTCCCTCCAATTTTTCGATTGCCGCCAGTAATCGAAGCATTTTTGGTAAGGATGCTGCATTTTTTTCCTTTAGTTGAGTATTTAATAAAATGTATTTCTCATTAAAATTCAAGCAATGAACTTTTTATTTTCAATTGTAAAAGATTAAAGAGTAATACAGTTATTCAGGGCAACTTAGAGTTCTGCTAGTTAACTTTGAGCCACTTCCAACTAAACAAATCCCAACATATTTGCTAAAACATAAAATACAGAGATTTAATCTCCTAATTATTTTATGAAAAAAGGTTTCTGCCCTTCAATTTACGAAACATTTGTCAATATTGTACACAGCTGGTTACGTCATTCAATGTAATTCTGAAATTACCACTCAGAAGCTATTTTAAAGTATTTTGCAATTTCCGATCTACATTGTAGCAGGCTGTGCAATATTATAAAGGATAAAAATCTTGTGATGTGCTGTACAAAAATGGAATTTTTAAACAGTTAGAAAATGTATTTTGCTGCGTCATTGTGTTGTCTTAAGAGCAAGAATCTAAGAAACTGTCACGCCTAGCATCATGAGGTGATTCATGACCTCTCAGATTTTCTCCCAAAAATTACCAAATGTTTATTATCTTATTGAAAGACCAAATTCAGAATGTTTTGCTCTAAAGTTGAGTTGTTTATTTTTTGTGGACCCCTAAAGATGAAGGTGCTGCATCAAAAATTAAGCGGATTTTCAAGACATGGAAGTTGCCGTGAGCCAAAACTCTTACCAGGAACTGTTTAACTCCAATTTTCTTTTTGTATATGGAATATAGAAGGTTGAAACTTTACAAAATGAATGTTAAATTTGTGGTAAGTTGTTGCCGTAAGGTCAGTGAAGGCCCTCAAAACAAGGCATTTTTGACGTTTTTTAGCGTTTTTGAGGTCCAAAAACAGCTTGTACATTTCAGTTGGCACGGCAAAAGTAGTGTCGTTTGAAAGACCAGTGTAAGCACTTTAAAATTACGTATAGATAATCGAGGAAAGTTCAACGTGCTTTTAGTTGCGTAAGGCCGAAATATGAAAAATGTCATATTTTACCAATATTCAATCGGTCATAACTTCCTCTGCCAACAACATATTGAAATTTTTTTTTGCCAATGTCATATTCTATTCTTTGTCTTAACGGAACAGTTGAGTCCTTTGAGGCGAAATGTGAAAAATTTTTTTACAAAAAATGTATAGGAAAAAATAAATTTTTTTCAAAAATTTTTTTCACATTTCGCCTCAAAGGATTCAACTGTTCTGTTAAGACAAAGAATAGAGTATGACATTGGCAAAAAAAACATTCCAATATGTTGTTGGCAGAGGAAGTTATGACCGTTTGAATATCGGTAAAATATGACATTTTTCATATTTCGGCCTTACGCAACTAAAAGCACGTTGAACTTTCCTCGGTTATTTATACATTATTTTAAAGTGCTTACACTGGTCTTTCAAATGACACTACTTTTGCCGTGCCAGCTGAAATGTACAAACTGTTTTTGGACCTCAAAAACGCTAAAAAACGTCAAAAATGCCTTGTTTTGAGGGCCTTCACTGACCTTACGGCAACAACTTACCACAAATTTAACATTCATTTTGTAAAGTTTCAACCTTCTATATTCCATATACAAAAAGAAAATTAGAGTTAAACAGTTCCTGGTAAGAGTTTTGGCTCACGGCAACTTTCATATCTTGAAAATCCGCTTAATTTTTGATGCCGCACCTTCATCTTTAGGGGTCCATAAAAACTAAACAACTCAACTTTAGAGCAAAACATTCAGGATTTGGTCTTTCATTAGGATAATAAACATTTGGTAATTTTTGGGAGAAAATCTGAGAGGTCATGAATCACAGGCGTGACACTCTCTCAGATTCTTGCTCTTAATTCAAATAATTTAATATAAAAATCCTAGCACCAAGAAAGGCTTGCGTTAAAGAAACGAAATTTGGTTGACATGTTTATACAACTGAAAGACGACATCAATTGAAATTTCATACTTTTCAGATTACTGTGATATTACAAGTGCCATGAAGATTCTGAAAATCTGGATTGTTTTAAATGTATACTGTAAAGCTATGTTGATGATGGCTTCTTCGAGATGTTGATAATAGCTTCTTCGTCTTTTAAATGGCATTTCTGGCTAACAAAACCATTGTCAACATCTCACCGAATTTAAGGAGGTAGAGTAATAGGGCAACCAGAAGGTGTATTTTCCTTCCGTGATTTTGCTGAAAGAATTATCTGGAATGTATCTACTGGGTGTGATCATTGGGAGCAGTGGTTAAGGGATTGTACTATCTCAAAAAGACCTGATTCGGGTGGCCATGTGGCACTGCTGAGAGAGTACGGATGTGTCGTACCGAATTGGGTCTGAGACAGAAATTAGATTTTTAGGTGGTACCACAATGACATAACAAACTGTTAAAAGTTGGTTACTTCAAGCACTGTAGTCTGTATTCCACTGACTTCAAACCATTGCGGTTTACGACGTCAGTGGTGTCAAGCTGGAGCTCATTAAAGATCGGAGTGGAGATCTGTCGTATTTTCTAATGAAAGTAGGTTCTTCCTTGGTGCCAGTGATGACCGTATGTTTGTCAGATTGAGGCCAGGGAAATGCCTATAACCAAACTGTCTACGGCCTAAACACACTGCATCTACACCTGGAGCTTTAATCAAGGGAGATATTTCCCAAGAAAACAGGAGGGGATACCAAACAGGATCATACCAAACACACTGACTGGAAATTCGTGCGTCAGTCTAGTTCCTGTTGTACTGCCATTCATGAACAACACTTACGGAGAGTTTTCCAACAAGAAAACACACGTCCTCAAACTGTTTTGTAACGTAGCGTGCTTTACAGAGTGATGACATGATACCTTGGGCAACAAGATCATCAAATTGGCCTCTCATTGAGTCATATGGTACGTCATTGAACAACAACTGCAGCAATAACTAATCAACACTAACCGTCTCGGTATTGACACGACAAGTACAAAAAACACGTAACTCCATACCACAAAGTGACATTCAGCATCTGTATTTTACAATGCATGCACGCTTGCAAGCTTGCATTCAAAATTCCAGAGGTTACACCAGTTATTCATAAAACAGCATTTCATATTTCAAAGGAGCTCAAACTAACCTGTGATCTTAAATATTTAATTAATGAAACAAGTTAACTAGATAACTGCACTGTCCAAATTTTATTTACTTGCCAAAATAAAAAAAAAATCTTAGTGTTGGGATTTTTTTTCTTTTCCGGATATTTTGTATCCTATTTCTGTCGTGGCTCAAATAGACATTAAATGTCAACCCAGCGAAACCCCAGACGAAAAATAAATTTTTAATGAACTAAATAATTACTATTTCTTAATTTTTAATGAGTGCTTCTGTCGTTTCTTTTCCAGTACACATAATAAATATATTAAATCAAAACTTTTAAATATAGATATCGAATAATATAATCGAGGTTAACCTAAATGTTTATCTATTTATAATAGCTATCTAAACCAAAAATTACGTTTGTGTATGAAAACTTCTTAAATGCCAATATTTTCTAAAATTGCTGGTGCAAAATGAGTCATTTATATTGCACATTTTACTGTGAATTGCAAAAGTATACTTTGTAACGATACGGGAAACTACTTATTAAAATTTATAATTTTTACATGTACTAAAAATAACATAATCTCACATAATAAAGAACGTGAAATTGTCCTATGTTTTCAATTATAATTTTTCCCAATAGTGCTTAACTTGATTTATGTATAAATAGCATACCAAAGCAAGGCTTTTTTTTACAGGAGTTCAATAGAGTTTACCCTCTATACTTCTTTTCGTTCCGGAAAAGGATTGCGTTTTAACGGAAATCAGGCTATTTTAAGACTAAGTTACCCTCAAAATGAGAATCTCTAAAATACCAAGAGTAATTATATACGCTTAATGCATTTTTTTAATCGCGTTATGTAAGAAAAACTAAGAACATCATGTAGGCTTTACTTGCTTTCAAATACAATATGAAACGGAGCTTATTTCAAATTAAAGAAAGAATGGAATGTATCGAAAACTGGTAAACATGCTTAAAACTCGAGGAACAAAAAAACTTTACATTTACTATAGTGTTAATACAAGATTTTTATTTTGTTCTCCTTTGAACTAAACACAACAATCAAAGAAGTTCAAAGTAAAAAATATTATATTTCATCTAAAACTAACTGATGTCACCTTCATTTTTCCAACATTTACTTTTTGAACACAACTTTTATTCTTGTTCAGTCAATCTTTTAGAGACTATGAAGTTTTTCGAGCGAAACAAATTCGTTGCATAACCACAAATTTGCGAGCCCTTTTATAATTTAAAAACGTAATTGAATGTTATAGGAGTACCGCAAACAGTCAAAAGAAAAAGTTTTAGATTTTTTATGTAAGACAACATGTGTTATTAAGAGATTTAAAGAATAAATGGTGTTAGATTCCCTTAAGAGTAGTTATGGGCAAGATAGAGTTTTAGTAAAAAATGTTTTTAAGGCAATTTAAAAATATTTTTATTCTATCCTGCTGAGTCTTACTTGCCAGATGTCTGTGCATCCATAAGAGCACATTTTTGTATTGAAAAAGGCATTCCTTGTAATGTCGAAACAGGTCTCTGTATCATTCCTGCACATTTGTTCTTTTTAACGTTGTTTTTAATTACTTTTATTTTTATCTTCTCTTCTAGTTCATAAGATCAATGTTCGCAAAGATGAAATTTCATGTAATAATTTCTAGCCTATTTTTGACTGTATCTGTTACAGATAAATACTATTAACATAAAGTGGATTAAATCAATGTTGTACAAAATTTATAGATACTTTATCAGCGAAATACTTCTAAGTACGTTAAAAGTTGTTTGATTTTTAATTACGAAGTTAAGGGAAATAAAACTTCTTCCCTTCCCTCTCGTAAGCATTCTACGTACAAAAGACACACCTGTACGCTTAATTTTATCTCCTTCTTTGACTGATACTATAAATTAAAAAACTCATAACATAAATATAAGAAAAATTTTTAACCTTTTAACCTCTAAAACTTGCAAAATACCTTAATGCCTGGCTCCCTAAAATGTCAAGAGAAAGAACATTTCTTCTCTTTCTATCAATACAGCACTAGTTTACAGGCAATAATTTCTAGTATATGCTTTTGTGTGCTGCTTTTGTATGGGATATCTGCAGCAACATATAGAAGATTAACTTAAATTTCCCGTTTTAAACACCTTACTATCATAATTTCTCAAATGCCTGTTACGATGACCGTACAGTTACAATGACCGTATACTGTACCCCAAGTAGCACACTTCTTTTTTTAAACGTTGTAAAATGATTATTAATGTTGTGACAACCACTTAAAAACGTTTCTAGAATGTTTAAAGGTTATTTGTGCTACCTGGGAAAGTTCTTTCCCTTCGAGTCTTAGTAGCATATAATGTTCTGATTATATTCTGCTAAAAGAGAAAAGAACGAAAAAATCTCCCGTTGTATGCATATAAGTAAAACATTCTAAACAGCAAAGCGTATAGCATAAAATCAGCAAAAAGTAAACACACATATTTTTTGAAAATTGTTGAAATGGTTTTGGTCAGTTTTTTCTCAAATAATTCGTCTACTATGGAATCTCATAAACAAAAGTAGTCTAGTTTAGCTTTCTAAACCCATCAAAACTGCTTTTGAATATGGTTAGAAGGAGAAACTCTAAAATTACAAGAATTGCTTTTGTAAAAGTAAGAATACTGTAATCTTAAGGTTATTTTTTAATGATGTTTTTACGCAATATAGCACAACTTATGAAAACAAATGTATTCGAGACTTTGAATAGAGTTGATATTAAATGTGTTTTATACCATTTTGTAATTTTAATGGCTTTCAGTCATATACATCAAAGAAATTAAGAAATATTCAACACATACGAAGTATGAGTAAAATTTTTCACGTACATATTACAAGCTAGCAGAATATATCTTTCAAAAAACAATAATTACTTTTGCGCTTTAAATAGTCATCAAAAATAAGTTTAGAATACTTTTCTTGAATCTAGTCTGAAACAATAAGAACGATCCCATAAAATATCGTTCGTAGAATGAAATCGAAAACAGAGAAGTGTACTGTTCTTTTGATCATAAAAAAATTCCAACAAAAGAACAAAGGCTTGATGAAAGGCTTCTTTGCCGTTGGCATAGCAACGAATGTGCAGTGGAAATGAGAATTTTCGAAATAAAATCTAATATTTTTATTGTGAAACGAAATGTAGGATTTTTTTGTTTACAATCCGAAAAAATAAGTCTGCAATTGCTGCTCTGAAGATTGAATCTTTCTTTCATTCATACTTTTATGCTTTCTTTCTTATCTATGTTACTAAATTAAAAAGATTTTTTACCCTGAAATTGAATGTTACACTTGAAAGTACGTACCATATGTTCAGCATGAATCTATTCTTAAAATTTAGTTTGAAAAAGAATTTAAAAAGTTGCTTTAAGACACACGGAAAGAAACCATTGATGACAAATGAAAAAATTATGCATCAATTTGTATATTTATGAATTATTATGAATTATGCATTAATTAATATTGTAGCCTGTTATTACAAGCGAAAGAAAAGGTCATTGTTTGCATCGAGTTTATGCAATTGCATATTCATTAAATTAGAAAGTACATCGTTTCAATTTTAGATGGTAAACTTGTTTTAAATGGTGATTAGAAACTTCACCACGAAAAGGAAGTATTACATATCAATGCTCTCAATTAATAGGGCAATCATGCCCAAAGATGTACTTAAATTAGAACATTTATTCATTGCATTAATGCAGAAGAAAATCCCACTTTGTAATTATGTCGAATAACTTGTGGTAAGGAGCGGAGGCCCTGAACCAGAGGAGTGGTCCAGCGACTTGAGGGGGGAGGTTGTAAGATGATGGTCGCAGATGCACCCAGTCAAAAATCAAAGGAACCCTGCAATCAAATTAAATTAAAAACCGATTTGTTTATTACTTTCCAAACAAAAATTGCAAGTGGGGTATATAAAAATTAAATGCTCCCTTCTTATTGGGATACCCTGTTTGGGATTTCGTTTTTTAAATTACCACAGACATTTTACCGTGTTTCAAAGTGAGTGTTACAATGCACAGTACAAGTCGAAATGAAATTTACATAGCAAGGAGAAAGAAATAACATTCGATAGGAATCGAACTCACAACCTCGTTAAATGTGAGCAGGAAGCTATTAGAGCTAGTCCTTTCCACCTCTCTGCCACAGAGGTCGGGTCGCATATCTGTACGTGTACAGCGAAACTTTATTTTTCAGCAACGTTTTTATTCTAAAGTGGGCTGTCATCTTCATTTCGTTATTACTAAACCAATATTTTGATACATTATTTTCTCAATAATTTAATTAAATCGGTATTTAGTAGTTGCAGGCAGTAAGGATACGACACAATATACTTGAAGTAATTTTTCAATTCCAATTTTGCGATAATTTTCAAATGCACTTCAAACTTTACTAATATTTATATGTTTAACTAAGAACTTGTAAAATGTTACTGCACAAAGCGGTTTGTTTATAAAATAACAAATTACTCAAAAAATCACTAAAATGTTTTCTTAATTACTAAATTATTAATAAAAATACAAGTAAAGACAATACTAAATCCTAAAAGTTATGTTGAAACGTGTAGCGCTTAATTTAACGTAAATATTAGCTTTTGATTTTTTATGAATAAATATAATGAAATCTATTATGAGGATTATCAATTAAAATATTCTCATGATGATACTTCAATTCAGCACGTGTCTAACAATGGAAAGCAACCCTGACAATAAGAAAAAAAACTGTATTTCACAATTTGAAGCATTTGAGTCGTGTGAATCAATACCAATATTGTCTTTTGAGGATAGCTTTCGGCTATATTATAAATCGTTCTAGTTTTTCCTTTTGCCAAAGACACAATGCACAATGATAATGAAAATGTTATTTAGCTTTAAATAAATAAAGTCGAGTAGTAAACTACAACATCTTGAATCTAATTTTTTATTATTTATTGTTTCAGCATAGACTTTAATTGAATGTTTGCATTTAATTTAAAGAAGTCATCCATTGAATTCGTAATTAATTTCTGAAAGAATTTTCTCAAGAATGTTAAGTGCATTACTACAAACGAACCTGGCACCTTTTTTTTTATCAAACTTCTAAATTTTGAGCAACAAAACAGTTTTTTTTTCTTATTCCTATTTTAATATTGCATCGGAATGAAAAATCGTACTTATCAACAAGAAATATTTTTTAAGCAACCAAATAGTTACTGATTTGCTCAACCTTTAATTTTACGTCTACAACTTTTGATCCCAAACGATCAATTTGATTTAAGCTTCATGTAATCTGAAATTTTAAAAAAGTTTTTATTGTAATGTAGTATTGATTCTAATTGGTGATGAGAATGAAGTTATTAAGAAATATTTTAGTGAGTAGGGTGTATTGTAAATGCTTGCGTTAATTATTATTCAACAGAAATACACTAGGTGGCCAAAAGTATCCGGACACTTTCAAAAATTCACATTTTTACATATAGCTGGAGAAATAAGTGATCAATTGTTCTTTAACTTTAGTCATACAAAATATAGGCTTCACCGAACATTTCCAAGTTGAAATTAAATTACCCTTGCATTTGGGGGACGATAAGAAGGGGGGCGAAAGAATAACCGCTTTTTGACCATAACTCTTTGAAAATAGCTCGGAATAAGCTATGCATTTCAGTAATTAATTAGCATACTATGTATAATTACTATACAAATTCAAATGAACGCACCACTCTTACTTCCGAAGATATGAAACATTTTTTAAAAAACGGCAATTTTATTTGAAGGGTTTTTGCTCATAACACGCAGAGTTTTTGATCAAACCTTATCAAAACTTCAGGAAAGATGACAAAATACAAGAGAAAGAACATACTAAAACGGTTTTTAAAAATATTAAAAATCCGATGAGATATGAACGTTAAAAGGAAAAAAAATTCACGGCGCATGCGCGAACGACAGAAATTTATAACTACAAAAATATTGTAGCCTGGTATATACTGCATCTTATAAAAAAAGTTCCAGTTGAATATCATGAAAATTGAAAAAGATATCAGCGGTCTAGTGAGCTGTATTTCATTCATTCGCAGACATTACATACATAGTGAGGGTCTGTCCACAAAGAGCTATTTTTAAAATAAAGGTTATTTCGTCATCGTTCAAAATCAACGTTTCAGGGGGTCTCCGTATACTTTTGGCCACCTACTTATAAGGTCTTTTTGGCCGAATGGGCGAAATGTGACTTCTATGCCAAATATAAATTTTTAAACAGTATACAATTTAACATTGAAAAATATGCTCGATTGTCCCCACACTATTTGTGAACAACCCCTCTCCATTTATGAATTGACTGCAAATGAATGAATTACAGCTCACTAGATCGCTGATATCTTTTTCAATTTTTACGATATTCAACTGGAACTTTTTTTATAAGATGCAGTATACACCAGGCTACAATATTTTTGTAGTTATAAATTTCTGTCTTTCGCGCATGCGCCGTGAAAAATTATTTCCTTTTAACGTTCATATCTCATCGAATTTTTAATATTTTTATTTACCGTTTTAGTATGTTCTTTCTCTTGTATTTTGTCATCTTTCCTGAAGTTGTGATAAGGTTTGATCAAAAACTCTGCGTGTTAAGTGCAAAAACCCTTCAAATAAAATTGCCGTTTTTTAAAAAATGTTTCATATCTTCGGAAGTAAGAGTGGTACGTTCATTTGAATTTGTACAGTAATTATACATAGTATGCTAATTAATTACTGAAATGCATAGCTTATTCCGAGCTATTTTCAAAGAGTTATGGTCAAAAAGCGGTTTTTCTTTCGACCCCCCTTTTTATCGTCCCCCAAATGCAAGGGTAATTTAATTTCAACTTGGAAATGTTCGGTGAAGAATATATTTTGTATGACTAAAGTTAAAGAACAATTGATCACCTATTTCTCGAGTTATATCTAAAAATGTAAATTTTTGAAAGTGTCCGGATACTTTTGGCCACCTAGTGTATATACTCGTATTACAGAACGTGTTTTTCTTCTTATTAGGGGAAGGTGGGGTAACTCGGACCTATTTTTGCTTTTCAATTTTTAATTTCATAACTATTTGCCAAATTTAAAAACAAATACCATAAGTTGAAACTTTATGATTTTTTACACTACATATAATTATCTTAAAATTTTCTTAAACTTATTTCAATTACATTTTTTGTAATAAACATAATAATGCACATAGAACCGAGGTACACCACCGGTGGTGTACCTTGGGTTTTGGGATGGTGTACCTTGGACCAATGATTAACAGGTAAAGAAAACATGATTTTCAGTAAGAACATCACTATTTATCAATCAGTAAACTACACATAAATTTAGAAATACATTTTTAATTTGTTTCAAAGATAAATAAAAATTTAGATCTTATTATCTTGTCACGTTTCCCTTTTTAAAAAATACCAAGATGCTCTATCTCCTGAAAACCATGCTAGAGAGTTTTTTTAAGCTGCACTCATTTCCAACCAAGATTGCAATTGGATAAGTCAATTCCAAATGTTAACTTCTCGAGCTACCTTTCTGATTCACTAGATAGTACTGGGTGTGGTAGCTTGAATATATCCTTTTTTTCAACTTCATAAATGGTGGGATCTTCTATGGTAAACTTCTCACAGTTTGGATCTTTTTTTTACAAATTTAACTGCATATTCATCATTAGCAATAGAAATAATCTTTGCAAGAAAATATTTGATAGCTTTTTTGCCAGCAAATTTCACCAAAACAAAATCGCCAATCTAAATATTAATGTTATCTGCATCTTCTAGCTCATTAAAATTTTCCTCTGAATTATTGGATTCCCCATAAAAGTCTTCAATATTCTCAAGTTCAGACTCTGAAGAATAATAAAGTTAACTCTTAGCTGGCTTGGTAGGGGGTTTTACTGTCTTAGTATACTTTACTTGTTTCATGCCCCTTTTAGCCTTTTCTATTTCAAGACGCTCTTTCCGGGATGTATCGGTCAAAATACCAGACGTTCTTTTAGGTCTTCCCCCTATGGGGTCATTTTTCGGTAGTGCCTTTGGATATGGCCTTATTTCTTCAGGGGACTACTATGCTTGGCAAAACAGTACTAGCTTTAAGTGTTGACACACCAGTAAAATCATTTTGTGTGTTATTTCTTCTTGCTTTTGCACTGAGCAATCATTGACATTAGATGGGAGGAAATCAAAATCTTCAAAAAATATTTTCATTCACCGTTATATAAACCGTCCAAGGACTGCAGTCCTTGGATGGAATAACCGAGTTAGCGGTGTATTGCACATATAAATGCAGTTAAGAATTCATCATTAGCTTTACCATAAATCATGATTATGCAGTTGCAAAACTGCATATTAAGTTTATAATTTAAGTTAAAATTTTTAGTTTTGGAAGGAAACATTTCAGTGGAACTTTAAAAGGCATTTCAAAAAACTAAAGAACATAAAATTTTAGGAGTTGTAATTGTTATGCACTGCAGAAGTGTGTACCTTGGACCGATCCAAGGTACACCACTTGTATTGGGTTCGAGGTACACCACTTGGTTATAAAAAACAAAGTAGCTGACCATTGTGTTACAGTTAGGATTAACTTTGTTTCAAGCACACGGTGTTATAGCTAGAACATGACTGTATAATGCATGACCCTCATTTCATAATAAACAATATATGTTTTAGAATAAAAATACCCAAAAGTAACCGGAAAAACTTACTTTTGAATGGTGGATTTCTTTTTATAACAATATTTCAATCAGATGAACTTTCAACAAAACAGAAAGGTATGCAGTGAGACCTCTAAAGGCACATATTTCAACTACACATGTTGCTATTCAAATATTTTAATAAGCAGAGCTGTAATCAGCCTAGGTCCGAGGTACACATATGTCCGAGGTACACCACTTACCCCTATTTATTTTAAGCAAGTGTGCGTCTACTCAACGTCTACAATTCTAGCTGAGAGCTCGGATGTTTTTTTTTCTTTTTTTCAAGCACTTTATAAGCTTCATTATAATAAATTAAGAATTCTCCTTTTTTTAGGTTAAAGCATAAAATATTTTTATTAATTAAAAACATTGTGAGGAAAAAAAGGTTACGATAGGTTAAATGATCTTTGAGCATTATTATTGTCTTATTTTACTTGTTTGACTTCATTACATATTAAAGAAATAATGGTGGTAGCTCTCACTTTTGCATATAAGATATTACAAGTGCAATGGGACACAAAATTAAATCATTCCGCAATCCAAATGATAAATGTCTAAAACGTCTTACTAACATTAATATCTCAATATTTAACACAAAAGTTTTAATTGCTAGATTTGGGATGCTTGAGTGACCAGTTAATGAAGATTTAGCACAATTTCATTTTTCAAAATTTAGAACTTATTTAAATAGTAGAATTTGACATATGACAGCAAGAATATTTTAATGGCTCTACGCAAACATTTTTTTTAATTGTTAGAATTTTTAAAGGTACTGCTACATGTTTTCTGAGGAGTAGAAATAAAAAAAATGCACCAACTCGTTAAATGAACACTCATAACTCGGGAACAAATGCAGCATTTTCTAGTCATTTTCGCTTAGAATATCAATAAAATTCTTCTGCCAATTCTCTAAATGAAAACAAACACTTGAAATCTTATTTAAAAAACTAAAACTAGCTGATAATACACTGGGGTGTATTCAGTCGCTGGTACCATCTGCATTGTAGCCAATTAGGTAATAAAATTATTAGGCAGCCTATTAAACCCATAAAATGTATTGAAACTAAGAAACACACCTCGCTGTTAAATATTCACTCATTTCATTCACCAGAGTTTTGTACAGCAATTAGAAAAACAGTCCAGCCCGCTTAATAGAATATCCATTTTGACCTGAAAAATTATTCTAATAAGCGGGATATTCCACTGTCCAGGATCAAAATAATACGTCATAGCAGTTTGATACGATGAAAATTAAGAGATATATTCTTGTATCCGATATTCTAATAAGCGGATTTGATTGTACTAACAACTTTTAATTTGACTTTGCCAGTATAATCATTCTGCACATTTACCTTCGATATGCGATATTGAATAAAGGAAAATTTCCTGTTGTTCAGAAACTGAACATCAATCAGATATAAAATTTTATGTTTAATACAGTCCAACCTCGTTAAAATGAAACTAAAGGAACCTTTGAAAATAATTTGTCTTAACCGTAGTTTGCCTTAGCCGGAAAGAATCAAAGAGCAAACCATAGACTCTACTACGAGCTCACGAATGCAGTTTACTTTAGCAGTAATTCGTTTTTAAAGTATTTGAATTAACGAGGTTTAACTGTAATAAATAACAGAATGGAGAAATTAAAAACTACGTAACAATTCCCTGCAAAATTCTATTTTTTTTATATTTTTTCCAATTCATTGAAGTCAAAGTATGTTAAAAAATATGCCTCAAGCACAAAGCATTACAATGTATCCATACTAATGTTACTCCTTCTTGACAAATGGAATAGAAATCTCAGTAATACATATACAGCGGATCAGCAATACATACACCTAAACTAGGATTCAACTTTGAAAAATATTTTGCTAAAGGTGTCTTAAATCCTACTTTTCTTACTTGAACCGATCACGTTTGAATTTCGATGGATTGGCTATTTCTTTCAGTGCAATTACTTACGGGAGTTTTATTTAAAATCTTTTATTTTTACGACAATTCTGTAGTATTAATAAAATTTTGTATGGATATAATTAAATTGAATGAGAAAAATGCATGCTCTTTTAGGAAAAAAATGATTTGTTCGCTAATCGTGGGTTTTTCTTCCAAGAATATTAAATAAATTCCTATACCCGCTTTCAAAGTCGCATTATAAAAAAAATTTGAAACTACTAGTCAAAAGAGAAATCCAAATTCAGAAAAAAGATTGATACCTAAAAAAAACATAATAACGATACTCACAAGGATGCTTGTTTAAAGATGGGATGTTCTTATTTTGTTCTCTCAGCAAGTTTCTCACAGACTTTTTCTGCACAAATAAAATCATCTTCTGTCTCTAAGATTTTCTACAATGTCTCTAAAAGTTGCTCCTGTTTGAAGTCGTATCTCATATATCAGAGATAATATTCAAGACCATGCTCTGTTTTCATTTTCCTGTAACCCGATAGCATGAACCTTGCCTAGCTTTAAACTACAGACGAGCGTGAAACATTGACATTTAGATGTGACAATAAATGTTTAAACGCCCAATCTGTATAGGTTTGAATTTCTAACTACTAACCATCAGAAATAGCAGAAGCACTGTCGCTCAGAAATAAACGCACAAAGCAATTGTAACAGAGCCGTCATTAAGTAAGGCACTGTGTACTTTGTTTTTCTTTTCTTCTTTTTTTTTTTTTTGTCGTCTGCCAACCAGGCTGGCAATTTGGGGTGTGCTGCTTCACTTTTCCAACTGTACCGTAATTTGGTGTGAAGTCCGACTTCCACAGTCACCAGCATGCCATAGGTACCCGTTAATAGCGGTAATGCAACCTTACACAGCACAACACCACATGCACGACGAAGAAAGGCACAAGGACAGGGGAGGAGAGAGAAGCACCATCCATGCCCCAAAGCCGGGGCTCTGAACCCGGGACCACACCATCTGTGGCAGAACTGCTCTTGATCACTAGACGAGACCCGGACACTGGACAAGCCGGCTAGGCCCTGTCATTTTAAGGAGGAGTCAATTTCACCCACCATTGCCCCCCCCCCCACCTCCCCCCCCCCCCTCCTCGTGCCCCCCCCCCTCCGTCCCCCCCCTACGTGTTGACTTTGAGAAAGGAATACTCAAATGTCATTTGCCATATTAAGTGGGAGTCGATATGGTTTTTGATGTTTTCGATGAAATTGCCATGTGTTGGTTGCGAGTGCCTGGTCTGGCCCTCACCGCCCCCCCCTGGAAAAAACTTGAAATGGCTAGGTCCTAGTGGCCGGCCTTTTTTCTAATAATGCAGGGATATAAACTGCGTCAAAAGAGTTGCTGTTCAGGACATGTAATTTATGTTTCCTTTAAAACATATTGGGC
>JAXGGA010019293.1:0-20354 GCA_038373865.1 Uloborus plumipes
TAGGAGCAGCGAATCAAGAGTTCTGTAGCAGTCTGCCTCTCTCTAATTCAAATATCATCAATCATTCTGAGACTGCTATTTAGCTCTTGTCAGAATTGTACCTTTCGTACCTACTGCTCGACCTTTGCCAAGAAAAGGACAGCTTTCGTTTGTTCCTCGTCTTATTTCAGCAGCGTATACAATCACAGCGCCCAAGAAATTCGCAAACGCAAGATCTTTTTTAGTCATTTCTGTGGTTTTCTGAGATTGCTTTTTTTTTTCTTTTTTGAGATAAATATATGCTTTTGTTTTCTTCAAATGCACGTGAGTTTTCCGGGATGAATATATTTTTAAAGTTTGATCTCGTCAATAATTTTCGATACATAAAACCTTTCATTTGTATATCCTAATTTGAGGTTTTAGCAAAAAATCCGAGCATGAAAGAAAAGTAGTGTAAATGCAAGTGCACCAGTCCAGTCTCCAGAAGTCTTCCACAATCTGAGGCGCAGCTTGACCAAAAGCTTGAAAGGAAGTGGGAAGACACATTCCGTATTAAAAACATATATTATAGTGGTGATAACCATATAACTTGAATATTTAACAAAATTGGTTTGAGACAAAGGAGAAACCTCAAAATCTGGACCTTATGTCCACCCTGCTGAGAAAGCTGGACCTTATGTCTTAGCTGTTCACAACTGTGGACCTTCTGTCTGTGGATCTTTTGTCTGTCTGACCTTATGTCAATTGCACCTTATATCCATTGGATTTTATGTTCGGCGGACTTTCTGAATCTCGGATCTTCTGTCCATGGACCTTTTGGCTTTGGACCTTGTGTCCGAACGCCTGGAAGTCCACGGGTCTCAAACTTTAGGAGAGCAAAAGGAGTTTTTACGCTCTCCATCCCCTCAGCCTACCCACCAGACAATTTTTTAAAGCGGTGTATACATGAAGTACATGCATGTATTTTGTTGTTTCTAAAACAAACTATATATTGAGTAATCTCTGGCCGCCCTCAGAAAAAAATTTAAATGATGGGCTAGACGGGGGGGGGGGGGTCATGTAATTCCAATATCTGAATTAAAAAGTCATTTATAAATTTAAGCAACTTCACCAACGTTCTCAGGAAGTTTCGTGTGATTTCTTTCAGAAGAGCAATATATATGTAAAATGAATTTTTCGAATTTAAATAAACAGTTTACCATGTGCTTAGATTTTTTGTAAGAGTGACCTTCACTCTAACTTTTGAATGCATTGCACAAAATATTTTTTCAGCTATGTTTAACCCCCGACGCAACAAGAAGCGGGTTATGGCAGCTAAATTTTGGAAACGTCAAAAAAGTATTTTCCATGCATCTTACCATTTCTTGACGAAAAAATTTAAGTTTGTCTTTTCTAAAAAATTTCACATAAAAAAAGAAAAAAACCGCTTTACTGGGGCGGGGATGACCCCCCCTCCAAAAAAATTGATGGGAAGTGGCAATGGGACAACTGGAAGTGTGGCACCTGGGTCATGGCAATTTCATTTTTGAATCAGGAGCACCCCGATGAGAGGTCACTGTGACCTCCCAATAATTTCCGTATTCGGCACATTTTCTTCACGATTCGGCAATTTGAAGACAATAAATTGCAACATTGGAATTATTTGTTCTTTTTAGTTTTTAGAATTGTTTTTTAAAAGATGCCTAATGCTTTTTCTTCTCACTAAATGTTATACATGTACGACATGTTTGCAATGTGCATGCTTGTATTTTATCATTCGGTAAAATTGGAACTTCATTCGACAAATTGATAATTTTCCCCCTTCCAAAAATTTTAGTTCGGGGCGCCCCTGTCAGGAGCGCCCCGAAGGGAGGTCCAGGGAGGTCACCGGGACCTCCCAAACATCTTCCTCATTCGGCAAATTCGAACAACGATTCGGCACATTCAGGGATAGTATTGAAATATTTTTGCAATATATATATATATATATATATATATATATATATATATATATATATATATATATATATATATATATACTCGTAGTGTGCGCGCGGCTGCAATCTTTCTTTTTTTTTGTTATACATTTGTTATCTTTGAAAATAAGAAGATGCGATTAATAAAAATATATCTCATTCTTTTATTGACGTTATTTACCATAAACCAAACCGTTTCTTTCCTTAGCGCCTTTCGGTGAATTCCATAGCATGACCCCAGACAAGACGGATAATATATAGTGAAAATGCTGCAATGCATAAATGCATCACTTTGAACGCAAAGAACTCTAATATTATGTGCGGCGACTTCAGTTTTGTTTTTTGCTTTACTAGCAGATTTTCTCATTTTCACGTACTGAAAAATATTATCTGCTTAGCTTCATTTATTTAATTCCATTCCTTGACTTTCCTCACTACGAAAAGAGTCGACCGTCGAACCAGTTCAATATTGTTTTTCGTTTTAATTATAGTACTGAAATACATTTATCTGTTTTACTTAATTTATTGATTTTGCTTTCAATGAAGAGAATTCGTAAACGATATACAGTTGAGTGTTTAATTTGTGGAAGTACTTTTGATGACGATTATAAACGGAAACATGAGGAACTTTGTCACGGTGGAAAACATATCTCCGTAAAACTTGCTGGAGCTCCAAAAAATCCATTTGATGCTGCAAGAAAGAAAATAAAGACTACTTCAAGCAGCGAATTATCGCCATTAACGGTTACTTTTAAATTGATCTTTTTTCTTCCTCTTTTAATTTGTTTCAATGCGATTTTTTTACTCACTGATTTAAATCAATGACCATAGACTCCCACACTTGAGAGCCTGTCGCAATGCATTTTGGGATCCCTTGTTTAACGTGAACATTTTTTCATGCGCAGTTTAAATTCCTTTCCGGGGTCTTATGTCACAGTTGTGACATGTGACTATGTAAATCCGCCACCGACCTCAATAATTAGAAACAAATTAATTTCTTTGTTAAAGATCGTCATGCCTTTGGAAAAAAATGCAAAAATTTTAGCCATAAATTAATTTCAGTCTTTGTTCAAATTATTTTTCAGACATTATGCTTTTTTCTTAGAATTTAATAAAATTAGTTTTCATCATTTTCAATAAATTATGCATGTAATATATGAAGAAATTGTGTTGAAAAAAAAATCCCGTTATAATTTCGTTGATTCGCCATTGAAAATAAGCTACTAATAGTCCCGTAAGGTCAGTGACGGCCCTCAAACCAAGGCATTTTTGACGTTTTTTAGCGTTTTTGAGGTCCAGAAACAGCTTGTACATTTCAGTTGGCACGGCAAAAGTAGTGTCGTTTGAAAAACCAGTGTAAGCACTTTAAAATAATGTATAAATAACCGAGGAAAGTTCAACGTGCTTTTAGTTGCGTAAGGCCCAAATATGAAAAATGTCATATTTTACCGATATTCAAACGGTCATAACTTCCTCTGCCAACAACATATTGAAATTTTTTTTGCCAATGTCATACTCTATTCTATGTCTTAACAGAGCAGTTGAGCCCTTTGGGGCGAAATGTAAAACAAATTTTACAAAAATTGCACAGGAAAAAATACATTTTTTGTAAAACTTTTTTTTTCATTTCGCCTCAAAGGACTCAACTGTTCTGTTAAGACAAAGAATAGAGTATGACATTGGCAAAAAAAATGTTTTAATATGTTGTTGGCAGAGGAAGTTATGACCGTTTGAATATCGGTAAAATATGACATTTTTCATACTTCTGCCTCACGCAACTAAAAGCACGTTTAACTTTCCTCGGTTATTTATACATTATTTTAAAGTGCTTACACTGGTCTTTCAAACGACACTACTTTTGCCGTGCCAACTGAAATGTACAAGCTGTTTCTGGACCTCAAAAACGCTAAAAAACATCAAAAATGCCTTATTTTGAGGGCCTTCACTGACCTTACGGCAACAACTTACCACAAATTTAACATTCATTTTGTAAAGTTTCAACCTTCTATATTCCATATACAAAAAGAAAATTGGAGTTAAACAGTTCCTGGTAAGAGTTTTGGCTCACGGCAACTTCCATGTCTTGAAAATCCGCTTAATTTTTGATACCGCACCTTCATCTTTAGGGATCCATAAAAACTAAACAACTCAACTTTAGAGCAAAACATTCTGAATTTGGTCTTTCAATAAGATAATAAACATTTGGTAATTTTTGGGAGAAAATCTGAGAGGTCATGAATCACAGGCGTGACACTCTCTCAGATTCTTGCTCTTAAAAAAAATTACTGAAAAAAAATCACTAATTTTTTTTAAACTTCATTTCCTTTCTCTTTCTTTCTTCAATTAATTATTTCAGTTATCTATTTTTTTTTTTTTTTTTTGTATATTAAACTATGAATTTTAAAGCTAATTCTGAGACGTGTTTTCATCATTGTTAAAGTTATTTTATGTATGATTATTGCTCTCAAATTCGTCATGCTAATTTTGTATTCGGGGGGGGGGTCTTAAAATGCGTTTAATTTTATTTATTGAATATTTGTAATTATTCAACAATTTAAAAATTACATTACGTTCCATTACCTTTTAATTTTTTTTCAATAGCCAGAGGCTGAAAGTGCATTCCTTGCCGGCACTCATAGACGAAATCATTAAATAATTATTTTCATAGTGTACTTTGTACCTTTCTTTCCTTTGAAATGAATTTAATTTAACTTTTTAATCGTATGTAATTATTATTTAAAAAAATTGTTGATCAAAAAATATTACATACAAAAATGAATACGCCCTTTTTTTTTTTTTTTTTTTTCAAATACCCGGAGGGTGCAAGAAGGTGCAAGTTTATGTTCCCCCTGCTAGCAACCAAGTATGTAGTCTTTCAATATTTTGTAGTTCGTCGTTTTTTTTTTTAACTCTCACAATTTGGTCAGTTTTCTAAAATGGCCCTTTAGAGATTTAAAATTCAAACAACTTCGATGGAGATCTCTCCCCTTCCGTCACACTTCTAACGTTTTCAAAGATATAGTTTTAAAATCTGTTTTTGGAAAGGAGAGTTCTCGGCTTTCTCACCTTTACCTCACCAATGATAATTTAAAATTGTATTTTAAATTCTTAAAGCCAAAACACTTGTAGAAGTGCCCTCAAACCCTTTTCCAACTTTTAACATTACCAACCATAGCCTTTCCGATAAATCTTTTTTCACAAAATATTTGTATATCATGTAGCATAAAATTTATTTAATGAGCATAGCTTTGAAAAAATTATGCATCTCATTATTTTAGCGATGTTGGCAAATAATTTGTAAAAATTAAAATTAACATTAAAATAACTTTCAAAGCCTGTTACACAGGCATTGTTTTAAATCAACTACTTACTTTATGGTATGCTAAAATGTACCACTCTCTGTCGCTCAAAAAAATATATCAATGACTTTAAAAAAAAAAAAAAAATAGAAGAAAACCAAAGAAAATGTCCGGAAATGGCAATCTGGTAACAAAAGTGTTCTGGTGTTGCAATGCTCTAAAATGGGTTTCAAAGCACGTTCTATTTGGTTTAACTGGGACCAGAAGATATCTAAGTTTCAAAGATCTTTGAGCCTTTAGTAAATGAAAAAAAATAAATTTCTTCTGATCACCTCCATGAAAAAAATGGGTAACCCCAAGAAAAATCCACATATCACCAGATTTTTGGTTCAGGTTACGTAGAACAAAATAGTTTTTTGTATTCTTACTTTTATTAAAAAATAAATAAATAAATATGAAGGAAAATAACTGAAAAACGCGGTAATATTCTATTTCTTTGAAAATGTGCCTTTTTTTATAGTTGTATGCATTCATATTAGTGGGAGCAATAACATGCAATTGCATGAGTACATCATTTGCATATGATCTGAGCTCTCGAAATGGAATTTCATGCCCGCAAAAAAGATTCTTCAACTTATGTTTTCATTCTTTAACATACTAGCGCTTTGGGTCTTTTTGACCCAGGCGCAAAGAAAAACATGCGCAGTTCTACTTCTATTTGAAAGAAATGGACCAAGCCCACTGTAGCTGCAGTCAAATTCGACCCCTTGACCTTAGATATACATTTGAGATGCTTAATTAATGTTCGTCAAAATCATGAATTACTTCTAAATTAAAGCAATCAGTAACCGCCCCTAAGCAAGGGCTAAGGCTGGAACATGCAACACACATCCAACTCGGTTATTTCGATTCATGGACTGCAGTTTCGTGCTTATTATGCACTAGCCCTTGCTTAGAAGCGGTTACTCACAGGGCCGCGCCGTGCCAATGTGCAAAGCCGTGCGGCTCACGGGGCGCCAGAGCCTAAAAGGCGCCGAGCTCTACCGACCAAAAAAGCTCCAAACAGAAAAAAAAATGAAATAAAAATCCAAATAAAATAAAATTTAACTCTTCATTAAAACGAACTCTGGTGATGAAGTTATACTGCTCAATGAGACAAGCAATCCCTCTCGCTACCTAACCCACGAAAGAAAAATTATTGCCTTGTTGGTGTCTAAACAAGCTATTCAAAAGCTTTATCTTTTGCAATGGAAACACGGGATGTTAATGAACACATCAGCACTTTTCTTCGGAATAAGGCTCCGTGTAAGCTATTTCAGCATATCTATAAAGTTAAAAGCAAAAGAATCCAAGCAAATCTTCTACTTTTTAATAGGTTTCTTCCTTCCGTTGAATCAATACTACGTAAAATTTACTCTAGTGCAATGTATTTTAGTATTTTTAACAATTGTTCGTGGTGATTCGACTAATTTATGTCATCGCACATAAAAAAATACGGTAAGAATATTTGCATGGTATTTACTTGTGCGCAATACATATTTACATATTATAGACAACAGTTTAGGTAAACTTTTCAGTTTCAAAAAGTAACAATTTGACCATAATCACACGATTATCTCCTCTTTGCTTCAAACACTAAGTTTTTTTTTATTTAATAAGAAAGGAGACCTTTGGACAATGCATTTGTATTTCATATTGAATTTAATGCCTTTTTACTAATCCGGATTTTATTGGTTTTCCGAGAAAGATTTCAGTTTCCGATTTTAAGGGGAATATCCTCCACTTTATACTTCAATTCAGAAATATAATCAGTATCCTGTTGTCATATTTTGACAGACAAAAAAGTGTGATTAATTATTAATCAAACACAAATTCGGGAGATATTTAGAGCTACTTTAACTTTGATATTTAAACTATTTCTTTTTCCAAAACACAATGGTGCATTCAAGGAGCTATTGAACTCGAAATAACTTTGAGATATGAAGTAAAAAATATACAGGGTATTCCAAAATTAAATATTTGTCATGCTCTAATTTTTGTGTGCACGAATAACCGGACGTTACGCTCGATAGGAATTTAAGTGAATCTGAAAACGTTTTATGAAAAGTATTTGACGAGTAGAAGTTTGGTTTTATAAGCAGTAGTTAAAATTCAGAGCTATTCCTATATTTTTCTAGTTAAATGTTTAACGATATTTTTAATGTAATAATTTAATATTTTTAATTTAAATTGTTAAATGTTATTAATATTTTATTTTCAATGTCAAGATTTGCACATTTCAGCTAACAAATGTTTCTGTTAATGAATTTTTATTCAATCCAGATTGGCCACAATAGAATAGTCGCATTCTTTTCAATGGTGTTAGAACACTTGACACAAGGTTTCGTATAGCTCATGTCGAGAACGTTGTTTTGTTTTTACCCCCAATTTGCTGAGTTATTTGCAGTAAGAAAGTCGTGTGTGTGTCCTCTCGCACGTGCAGATTTTTTAAAACTTACAATAAAAATAATTAGTATTGACTTTTAGCCAGCTTCACACTTTTTAAATTTTGTAATTATTTGTTTACGGTAAAATGTTGAAGTCTATTTGGGGAACGGTAACAAAGGAGTGTTATTTGAGATAGAATATTAGTTTGAAATGATTGAGAGTTGACTGCAATTCTCGAAAACCAGACCCGTCGTTGGAAGGGGGGGGGGGGTTGAGAAATCAGTATATTAACAGCCGGTGTGGTTTTTAATGTTTACCGATAAAATTTGCACCCTTTGACCCTGCTCCAAGGACAACTTTAAAACAATGAGCCTGTCTATGTGCTCATTTTAGCGCATTTTTTAACTCCCAAAAAAAAATAAAAATAGCTAGATATATATATACATATATGTTTTTTAATTTGGAACTTTTTCTATACTAAAAGAATACACAGATCTAGTTTCATACACCCATTGCATGTTTTCCTTATAAAAAATTAATAATTAATTAATAAGTCCACATCGAAATAAGACTCTAAGAAAAAGATAATCAGGCAAAGAGATCTTGGAGATTACGGTAAAACTGTTTGTTGGACCATTGACTCTTTGATTGCGTTACATGAACGATTTGAATTTGACACAAAAGAAATTTTAGTCATGTACTTTTTTTAAATTTCAACTATTGAAAAACCTACTATTTTAGTTTGAGCTTCTAAAATTTAATATTCTTTATATTCTAACGTTTACAACGAAATAAATGTTTCGGAATATATTAAAAAAAAACTTACTGCTTAAAAAATAGAACAAAAATTGAGACTAATCATTTTGAAAAGAATGAAAATATAATGTTATGTGTGAAAGTTTTTCGACATTTGGAAGTACTTTTTATGAGGGGGAGGGAGCGAAATTATCCGCAAAACTTATTTTTTCTAAATTATAGTTGTCTATAAAACATCACTGCTGGTGTTAATTATCGAACGTTACTGCATAAGGCGCTCAGAAGACATTTGCACGAGGGCGCCGATCAGGCTTGGCACGGCCCTGGTTACTCACTGCTTTGTACCCGAGCTCTGCCTTAAAATTCACGAGTTGTACCGTACCAAGTGCGGTCGCTCGCTGGTATTCTGATTTCACATTAGCTACCAGTTTTTTTAGGCTCTCTCTGCTCTATAAGAGGATTTTTGCCTCCAACTCGGCTACTTTCGTATTCCATGCTGATGAGTGCATAATAAGCACAAAACTGCAGTCCATGGATCGAAATAACCGAGTTGGCGGTGTATTGCATACTTCTAAATTATTCATTAAATGTTGTTTAAATGCTCTTAAAATGTGTTATGGGTCATTCTGACCCATCGCACTGTCGTGCATCGGTATATGGCGCCGTTCCGCAAACACCTGTTATCTTGATTTTTTCCCCTTCCCGCGTAAAAATCAGACATTTGATTCAGTAAAATTTTGCATCTTGTTTTTCTTTTCTTTATCAAAGTATAAAAAAGCTTTGTTTCCATAATCTGCCCCTTATTCGCCAAGCATAAAACGTCTTATCTTCACTATTCTTTCCGCTTTTCTCCCTCTTGATGTCATTTTATTCTTCGCATTATTCTAGACAAGGTTATGAAAAAAACGGTATTTGAGCCCCAGAGGGAGGGGGGGAGGAGAGGTAGTAAGCGTTAATTTTACTCAATGAAAAAAAACAGCAAAAACAGCGTAAATTTACATGTAAATACATTGAATTCCAAGAGTAGGGGGGTTGCAATCACCCCCCTCCGATCCCCCCCCCAGGAGCAATCAATCCTGTAGAACCAGGTTTCTAGTTGCATCCATGAGACTAATGTTCATGAAATTGTCTGGTAATTGCTCTCTTTATTGAGTCATTTAGAATTAAAACTCGTTGAGTCCATTTTTTATGTGTGAAAAATAATTTTCTTACCAGGAAAGAACGCGATCATGGAATAATGATTTTTTTTTAATTAGTACCAATCGAAAGAGCATTGTAAAACATGTTTCTGGACGCACGCGTTTTTGCCCTCGCGCCCCCGTTATAGAAATATAAGGTCCTAAAGTCAGCTAATTTTTTTTGAAAAATCGCCCATTTTAGCGAGTTATAATGAAACTGGAAGCTGCGGTGCGATTACACTATTTGCGTCCAACGGGAAACTTGATTCCCATTTTTGGTCATCTGCAAAGCTTTTGAAAGACGGTTTTACAATAATTTTTTACTTTACCTGTGCGAGTTAAAGCAAAAAGCTACTATCAAGCCTATGACATGGAAAGCATAGAGCTTTTTAAAGAGGAAAAACAATTTTAAATAACACATCAAAATTAAATTTTATACTATTTGCGATTGAAGCAGGTCCCTTGAGGGGAGTCCCCTTTGTTGGGGGCCCTTGTCAACGGGAGGTGACAACTGAACCTCCTGTTTTTTTTTAAATAATTTTTTTAAAATTGTTCGTACAATTCTGTAGTATGGGGGGGGTATATTTAGGGTTTTTAATTGTAAAAATTGCAAATATAAGTTTTTTCAAACCACTTTTCTTTTGGTGGGTCCCCTATAGCTCAAAGTGAGTTCTCCTAAACATTTTTGTCAATTGCATCACTGGGTATGTAAGAATGGTCTTTAAAAAAAAATGCTCAAAATTTAATGAAAATGTGTTCAAATAAAAAAAAATGAGACAGGAAGGAGGTGTTTCTAACTCTTTTTAAACATTTTATTTGTACTTTTGGACACGTTGTCTTGCATTTTTAACTTCAGGAATGAGGTGTTTTCTCGAGATATTTCGAAAAAAAAAAAATGTTCGCTCGAATCGAACTTGTTCCTTCAAAAGTTATAAGTGAGGACAGGGAAAAAAATCGGAAATTCGAAATTGAATGAAATATTATTCAAATCAAAAAGTCGAATATGGTAGTGTATTGTCCTCACTGGGATCTTTCGATTAAAAAAAAAAATCGAATCGGACTATGCACTCAAAAGTTATTGCGAGGGGGGGGGGGGCAGAAAAACTGACCAATAGACAGACTGACAGGTACACAGTTTCCGCAGCTCAAAACCCAACTTTCCTATTTTAAATTTCTCTGTGTATTTAATTACTTTTATTAAGTTGTGCTTTTTTGACTCAATTGTTTTGAACGTTTTTTTTTTTTTTTTTTTTTTTTCAGTGTATCAGGCCTTTTATGATTTTTTTTCACCTATTTTCTACTTTTACAGAAAAGTAAGCTAAAACTTGTATTGATTTACAATTTTGTTAGTCTTTTCCTACCCGTTAAACATATAGCAGAACTAGTAAAAGTTATTCTAGTGTTTTTAAACAGTACGAAATTAACATGCAATATGTTTTACATTTACGTTACAGAGACTTTTCGCTACAGTGACCAATTTGTTTGAACGGCAAATGTTTTTACAATGAATGCCGACTCTATTAGTATATTTTAAGAATGGAAATAATTATTTCCCTCTACCATTGATGTAATTTCCGACGTGGATATAATTTTGCAGCTATTGATAATAACTAATTCGTTTTCTTTTAAAAATTATTTATTTTTTCTCGATTTCAATTTAAAAAAAAATAAATGTTTTTGCTAAGAGTTGGCAGATAGTGAAACTTCTTGTATCGATTTTTTTTTAAAAATAAGAACTGATATCATAATCCATGACAATTTAATTTCTACCCCAAAGATTATTTCTTTCATGTTTTGTACATGAGCTCATATTAGCTGCTTTTCATACTTATTTAATTATCCCGAATTATTCATTTAGAAACACGTGCAATATATTTTAACTTATAATAATTAACATATACAACTTAATTCAGTAAAAAAACTTAAAATAACTAAAATTCTAAAATGTATTGTTATCAATCGTAAAAAGATAAAAATTTAACATCTTTGTAAAGCTTTCGCTCCTCTGGATAAAGCTCTCTGCTTTCCACATCATAGTCTTGATCAGCATTCTTTATTTTAGCTCATACAAGTAAGGGGTTAACGTAAAACATCTTTTACTTTCTTTGCGAATGACCAAACATGGAAATGATGCGATGTCAAGCAAGCAGCGGAAGGGAGAATCGGGAGGTAGCTTCAATTTCTTGCCAAGTCTTCAAATTTGGCTACTTTTCGGCCGACTTTAAGACCCCTTATCTCGAAAACGAGGGGACGAGGGCACTTGATCTTTGGGTCAAAGACATGTCTCAGTATGCTCTTTCGAATGGTACCATTTTTAACTTTTTTCATTATTACTTAAGTCGAGTACTTTCCTGGTTAGAAAAAGTGTAATTTTGAAAGCTCCATTACCAAGGCTAAAAAGCAATAAATCAAAACCCATTAGATCTCAACATAAAGTGAAAAATAAAGTAAAGGTTTTAAGTCAAAACCCCTTTAGATCCATAGCTCCGTTTTCGGAACTATAGATTTTAAGAATTGGACATTACGGATTTTGATTCTAAGCTATTCAAATATAATACTGGTTTTCCATCTCCTATTTTAAATTTTGATGTCCGTGCTTAAAGTAGTCCCAAATTAGTTCTACTTTTTAAAGGTCACATGACATTTTTCCGTAACCAGTGTCCAATGCGTCAAGAGGACATCAAAGCATAAAAAATCAAAGCATAATTAATCAAAGCATAAAAAAATGTTTCTCAACATTTAGCGACAGAGAGGAATTGCAAGGGAGGAGAAAAGATTAACACATTGTCACTTGCTTCATCGGTTTTCCCTATAGTTACATAGTAATTTTCGATCAGTTCCTCAACTCACCGACAGACACAGCACTTAGTAACATAAAATAACCAATAGTATAAAACACATAACATGTTTTAAAAGAAATAGTGTAGAGATTTAAAAAATAATTATCGAGAGAGTAACATTCTGGCCATTTAGTTAATTCATAGTTTAATTATTTGATAAGAAATAGGACTGAAGCATTTTAAGGAGTTTCAACAAGGTATTTAATGATTTTCAACGACTCTAGAACAGTTAAAATTCTTTAAAGCATTTCATTTGCACTTTCCAGTCTCTGACGTTTTAATGGAATTGATTGGACAGTAGGGTGGTCACAAGTAACATGGGGAAAATTTTTTTTCAACTAATCTTTTGCGGCACCCCCCTAAAATGTGCCAATGGGCTAGAAAATGAGATTTGCAAAGTTTTTGCTTAATCGGATAATATTAACACGTGCCGCAAAGAGGGTAAAGTTTAGAAAAAAAGCGATTTTTAGCCAAAAATTGTAGTTTTTACTCTGTAAAACCAAAACTACTGATCCTAGAAGCTTTATTTTGGTCTCATTTTGTAGGAAATTTTACTTTCTTTAAGTCTAGTCTGATTTAAAGTTTCGAAAAAAATGATTAAATATTTTCCAGAATTTTCACAAGTCAGGCTGCAACGCAAATCCTCGAAATTGCAAGTAACACGGGAAATTTTTTTTTCAACTAATCTTTTGAGGAACCCCCCTAAAATGTGCCAATAGACTAGAAAATGAGTTTTGAAAAGTTTTAGCTTAATCGGATAATATTAACACGTGCCTCAAAGTGGGTAAAGTTACGAAAAACAGCGGTTTTTAGCCAAAAATCGTAGTTTTTCCTCCGTAAAACCAAAACTATTCATCTTAGAAGCTTTATTTTGATCTCATTTTGTAGGAAACTTTATTTTCTTTAAGTCTAATTTCATTTAAAGTCTCGAAAAAAATGATTGAATATTTTTCAGAATTTTTCAAGTCAGGCTGCAGCGTAAATTCTCGAAATTGCTTAGAAAAAATATATCATTAAAATGTAAATTAATAAGTTCTTTTAGTAAATTTGATGAAATCTACGGATGACGTTGACTTTTCAGAGAAAAAACAGCAATATTATTACTAATATATAATAAATTTATGTCTTTGAAACTCATAGATAAAATAAATAACTGTGAGTAAAGCTTATGAAATGAGCAGTACAAGCCATAATGGAAAATGCGAAATAAATACTTTGGACATGATAGCAAAAATGAATGGGATATCACTTAACGAGAATGAAATTTCCTACAAAATGAGATCAAAATAAAGTTTCTAAGATGAATGGTTTTGGTTTTACAGAGGAAAAACTACGATTTTTGGCTAAAAATCGCTGTTTTTCGTAACTTTACCCACTTTGAGGCACGTGTTAATATTATCCGATTAAGCTAAAACTTTTCAAATCTCATTCTCTAGTCTATTGGCACATTTTAGGGGTGTGCCTCAAAAGATTAGTTGAAAAAAAAAATTTCCCCATGTTACTTGCAATTTCGAGGATTTGCGTTGCAGCCTGACTTGTGAAAATTCTGAAAAATACTCAATCATTTTTTTCGAAACTTTAAATCAGATTAGACTTAAAGAAAATAAAATTTCCTACAAAATAAGACCAAAATAAAGCTTCTAGGATTAGTAGTTTTGGTTTTACAGAGTAAAAACTACAATTTTTGGCTAAAAATCGCTGTTTTTCTTAACTTTACCCTCTTTGCGGCACGTGTTAATATTATCCGATTAAGCTAAAACTTTGCAAATCTCATTTTCTAGCCCATTGGCACATTTCAGGGGGGTGCCGCAAAAGAAATTCGAAAATTGATTTTTTGTGACCACCCTATTGGACAGTCTTATGAAATTGTTAAAACTTTGAAAGGCACATCTTTTTAAGATTAAAAATAGATATTAAAAAATACTTATAACGAGAATTTCTTTTTCAATCACTAGTACTGCAGAAAACGAAAAAGAATATAGGTAGGGTAATATTTTTTTCTCGTGCTTAACATATTAATAAAGGAATCAATTACAAAGTAACTTCTAAAATACTGAATTAGGTATTTAATGAATAGCCAGAAATGAAACATGTGAGTCACAAAAAATTATTTTTGAAAATATGCTACAAAAAATGCTGGAATATGATTTTTGCATTAAGTAGAATATTTTTTTAATCACGGAGCTGAGTTTCGCGCAACTTGATGCCCACCTCCCCCCCCCCATCAGGGCCTGATTACTGAATAGGCCAACTAGGCGGCCTAGGGCCCCCACAATTTAGGGGCCCCCAAACGGCTAAAATTGTTGTAGTCAATGCCTAAATTTGTTTTATCCCACGCATAAAATTGAAAAGATTCATTATGGGGGTCCCAAAAAAAGTAATTGGCCTAGGGCCCCGTGATATCTTAATCAGGCCCTGCCCCCCATTTGTGAAAGAAACTTTAAAATTCAAGGTTTACAGACATTTAACAAAGTTTTCAAGGTTTTTAAGCATTTGTAAATGGAATTTTTTTAAAGTAACCTTTTGTCCAAGATTGGTGAGCGTCCAACAAAACAGAGGGTCTGTGAACGTATCCGTTTTTGTGTGATCTTGTTGATTGAAGGTATGTTTAGCTATTAAAATCCCTCGAGGGTTAAAAATGCTTTTAAATGGGGACCAACAAAGTACCCTATTAATTGAATCAGGGCGGTAAGAAGCAATCTCAGCCTAGTCGGAAACTAGGGGCCCGGCGATTAAGGAGTAAAAGTTTTAATGGTGTAAGTTTTAAAAGTTTTGTGGGGGAGGGGGGGGGCGCCGATCAAACTGACAAGAAGCCTTGAGCCTGAATTGATTTGGGAAAGAGAGCTGGAAGTGGTAATGAGTTGTTTTCAAGTATGTTTTGCAGCTAATGAGAATTTGAATTGTCGTTTTTTTTTTTTTTTTTTTTTTTTGTACTTCTTTAAATTTTTACTCGTTTAATAGTTAAAAGGAAAAAAAAAAAACTTTTTTTGCCATTTGAAATTTTAAAAAAAAAGATTTTTTTTTCTGTTTTACATTATAAAACATTTCTGGTTTCGGGGGGGTGGCCCGGGCCCGTCGGGCCCCCCCCTCTGGATACGGCCTTGCAAGAGGTAAAGAATTACGCTTTATTAAATGCAGTAAGGTGCGTAGACTTGGGTGAGCCCTCCTTCCCCCAGGACAAAGCCTCGGAGCGACATTGACTTTGGAAAAAATATATATTTGACTACAAAAAGTATTTTTTTCGGTGTCACTCATAGTGCTATTATTTCTGGATCATGCGCCCTCAAACCCCGCTCCACGGGGATGCCACGCACGCCACTGATTCTATGCTATATTCCAATAAACGGGGGAGTTACGAAAAGTTAGACAGACCCCCCACAATCGGATTCAGAGTCATCGATATAATGAAACGACTATTATTGTAAAACTACTCTGTTAAAATATATTTGTCCCTTGGCATCAAAAGGTGCAAAATGTTTACGGAAGGCAGGGGCGGTTACAAACTACCATTTAAAGCTACATGCTGCAGAATGCAGGGTTATGGGTTCAAAGCATTTCTGAAAATTCTGGGCTGTCAGAAAATCAGCCAAGAATAAGACACCCAGTATTACATAAACGAAGGGCTTGGAGGACGAAGGGGCTAAGTTACATTTTGAAAAATGAACACTCTGGACAGTGGTAAGCCATGGATACAATTAAGCAAATAAAACTTGGTACATCAAAAAGTAGATATCGTTAGACCGATCTCATACGCACACTAACGACAAAACCAGAAAACAAAAAAGCTGCAGCAACTGCAACAATAAAAATTTGAACTTTTTACACGCAATTTCTGTTTTGTCGCTTAACCCCTTCATCTCCCAAGTCCTTCAAACGTAATTAGTTTATTTCATAAGCAATTAAAAGGAGTAGTATTTCTGACATTTAGGCCCAAAGTAACTAATAAATTAAAAACATTACTACAATCGTTTACTTTTTAAATTGATGTAATTTAAGTTAAAATTTTTATGGGAGCTACAGAATTACTGTGAAATAGCTTTTTAAACAGCGAAGTAGATTCACTTTCCCTGATTTTTATTTATTTTTCTCAAAAATTTTAGAGACAGTATTCTCTAAAAATTGTGAAAAAATATATATATAATTTTAAAGATAATTTAATGAATAGATGCAAAAAGTTTTAGCGTGTAGGACCACGAAAGAATAAGTAGTTATAGAATTTACCAAAAATTCTTATTAAAGAAAACTAACAAAAAAAAATGTCCTACAGTCAAGTTACTGCTTTATTGAAATGTGCGAAGCTATTGAAGGGGAAAATACCCATGCTTTGAATTTGAATGTGAAGGAATGTGCTTTAAAACACCTAGAAAAAATGAGCAATTGTTACTTAAGTATGAAGATTAGCAATTGAATTTAGCTATTTACCATGAAACTTCAATTTCTTCCTCTCGACTTCGAAGAAAAAATATTAATACAATTGAAGGGCTTGGGAGATGAGGGGGTTAAGCGACAAAACAGAAATTGCGAGTAATTAAAGTTCAAATTTTTATTGTTGCAGCTTTTTTGTTTTCTGGTTTTGTCGTTAGTGTGCGTATGAAATCGGTCTAACGATATCTACTTTTTGATGTACCAAGTTTTAATTGCTTAATTGTATCCATATGGCTTACCATTGTCCACAGTGTTCATTTTTCAAAACGTAACTTAGCCCCTTCATCCTCCAAAGCCCTTCAATTGGTAGTTGTTGTCTTGCCCTGCTAGGCTGTCGGTTTGGGATGCGCTGTTTCACTTTTCTAACACCGTCAATTGGTCATGTCCGACTTCCAAAGTACACACATGACATAAAGACCTGTTTATAGGGTAGGCAACCATTCACAGCATAATAACACATTCACACAAAGAAAGAACAAGAGAGAGAAAATACATCCATGCACCAGTCGAAATTCGAACACGGAACCTCCCCATCCGAGTCAGACTTCCTTGACCACTAGACAAGGTGGCTGGCTGGATAACACTTGAAACATAAAAATTTGTTATCTTTTTCATGAAGTAATCTTAAAATTAATGACTGGGTAAGAAAGCCAAATTCAAAAAAGCCATGTTAAGAGCCATTATTTTGAAATTCAGACAAGGTGTGGCAGTGACATTTTTTGATTTTCCTCACTTTTTTTATACATGAAAGTAGGTCATGAGAAGTGAACATTCTTAAGTTTTTAGCTCCACCAAAATTTTGTTCGCTCGGTAAAAATTGAAGGGCTTGGGAGATGAGGGGGTTAAACGACAAAACAGAAATTGCGAGTAATTAAAGTTTAACTTCATATTGTTGCAGTTGTTGCAACTTTTTTGTTTTCTGGTTTTGTCGTTAGTGTGCGTATGAAATCGGTCTAACGATATCTACTTTTTGATGTACCAAGTTTTATTTGCTTAATTGTATCCATGGCTTACCATTGTCCAGAGTGTTCATTTTTCAAAATGTAACTTAGCCCCTTCATCCTCGGAAAGCCCTTCAATTCCCTATGTTTGATGTTTTGTTGTCTTTTTTTGGTAAAATGGTTGAAAGACGCATTTCAGTGAGCTTTAGTTTTTTTTTACAGAAACACCACCTCAAGGTTATCTTTGGGTCGTTTTCAAAATTTGCTTACATTTGTTGTCCGGAGGTTAAAAAGACGATTTTGAAGCATAATTTATATTTTGAATTCAATGCGAATAATTATTTTCTGTAAGAAATACCCCCCAAAAATTCTATCACTCTAAAAATTATAGAAATTTATTTATTTTTATATATATATATTTTTTATTTATTTATTTTTAAAACATATTTCTCTTAACTGTACAGTTTTTTGAGATAAGTATTTTCCTGTTCGTATAGTAAACGGCACTGGTCACCGGTATTGCCTTGCGGCTCTGTCGCTTTTTAGTTGTGTACTTAAAGAGATAATATTTAACAATTAGTGCAGTGTCTTGAAAAAAAAAATGAAAGGCATATTCAACTGGAAAATATTTTCAATTATTTGCGCAACAGTAAATAATTTTGAAAGGAAAACAACTAATAAAAGAAACCAACAGAATCAAATTTATTTAAGCTTATCGTAAATTTCAAACTAAAGAGTTAATAAAAAGCAAACACCAATTTTGATCAAGAACAAATCGGTGAAGATGTTAATATTGGAATTGTCTCTCGAAGCGAAAGTAAAACTAACTATAATTAAAAATTAAAAAATAAATGCATTTTAACTTGATTAATTAACGTAATTAAAGCTTTAAAATATCATTTAATCATAGTAACAGACTTGGCATTTATTTATGGTTTAAGGTCAATCCGTTATCAAATGTCAAGTCCGTTACCATACAGTTTTTTTTATCAATATTTTAATAATCACGAACATCGTTTTAAGCTTCAGGAACTCAAGTAATTTCAAATTAAGTTGGTTCTAGGCACTATGATATAGCTTGAAAGTGAGAATTCATTTTTGTATGGAAACCGACTTGAGAATTTTCCTCACTACTTAAAGTTTTACAACATCAGTTGAATATTTAATTTTGCATCAAAAAGTAACCAATTACTTTTTCACTCGCCTATAATGTATGATCAAACATCTGTTAGTATTTCCAAAAGAATTTTTTTCTTCTTTCAAATGGGGTTGCAGTAGAGGCACAACCTTACCAAAAGAATTCTGAAATATAAGCATATGGTGAAAATGAACCGTTTACATTTATTTATTGTACAATGTCTGGTTATGAGGACCCCACAGTTATTTAGGTTGGGGGTTGCTGCTTTCTTTAGTTAAGCGGCTGCAAAGTATGGTTTTTAGTCCATTTTCGCTCTACTTTAAGCTACGTTATTTGCCCCAAAAAGCAACCCCCAGAATTTTTTTAACATATACTGAAAATTCATATTATGAAGAGAATATGATGTACGAAAATTGTTTAATATTTCGCTGCTTTGAATAGAAAAAGACTTTGACATTTTTTAAAATTTTCAAAATTGTGGTTTTTTCATCGCATTTAACTCAAAACAGCAACGTAAGAAAAAAAAAAAACTTTTGTGGATTATGGAACCTACAGATGCGTAGAATCAAGGACGTAGCCAAGGGGGTGGTCCAGTGGGTCCGGACCACCCCTTCCCGGATTTGAGATTTTTTTTAACGTGTTATTAAGCAGCGAAGTTCACTTGCTGTTTTTTTTTTCTACTTTCTATCAGGCAGCGAAATTTACTTGCTATTTATGTGCCTTTTTATGAAGCCTTTTTATGAAGACCGGGTGTCAGAGACGGCCATGCAAGCCGAATACGTTCTTTGGGGTCAAAAATGGGCGTCTGTAAATAAATCTCTTTTGCCAACAGAAATTCTATGTGTTTTTGACCATTGCAACAAGAATTTCTAACCAACTGTGAGATATTTGTTGATTGTTTTGGCTTCTCTGCCTGTGTCAACTTGTGAAGCCGAAAGGTCCTTTTCTACTCTAAAGAGAGTAAAAACATACTTAAGAAACACAATGGCCAATGACAGATTGAATGGCTTGACATTAATGTCAGTTCATTATCCTGTGCCTTTTTCAGCCGAAGAGGTGCTAAATAAATTAGCTCTGAGAAAAAAATCGGCGCCTTTTACTTTGAATTGGCTATTTAGCATTTCATTTTTACCAATGTGTATTAATAAAAGCCAGATTTCAACTGATTAGTGTTAAAACACCTTTATGATGTTCTAAATTTAAGCATTTTAAACTTTTATTCATGTTTACATATTCAAGTGGAGCAGTTTTAAATGTTTGTGTCAGATTGGTTTTCCCTACTACATGTAATTTTGAAACATTTTACATTTACTTTGTTATATGTTATAAATATCGTCTCCAAACGAAAATTTTGTCGATAAATTATTACTTCAAATATGTTTTTTCCTTTTAAATAATAACAAGTTTAAAAAAACC
>JAXGGA010019294.1:0-20352 GCA_038373865.1 Uloborus plumipes
AGCAATCAACTATGCAAATCTGTTGAATAAATAATATTGGCAATTTAACAAAAAACCTCTATGGGTTTGGGAGCGGGGTTATGTCCAGATTTGCTCCTCGTTGTTTGTTCTCAAGATATCATTTTTTGTTCTGGGCTATACGAAGGTATAGCCAGGGCCTGATTAGTGAAGTGCTCCCAAAGTTATTCCAAAATTGTGCTTTTAGCGCCTCAACTTCTTAATGATTCAGGGAGAATATTCTGAACATGCCTAACATCACCAAAGGTAGTCAAATTTTCATTTTCTGGACCTTCAGTTTCGAAAAATGGGAAAGTCTCCAAATCTCACCCTTTTCCCTAATCTCATCAAAGATACTACTGTGTAACATTTTTTCGCGAGACCTCCGTCAAATCTGCGCATGCGCCAAGTCTCTTCTGACTTTCTCGAAATAGGGGGGGGGGGGAATACAACGAGGAAGTAGCAAGCGAACAAAAACTGAAGGCATCGGGAAGTGCACGTCCTAAACCTATCTCCCCTTTTTCAAATGGAAGCGTTCGTGACTGCCAGACGCACAACACGCAAACAGACAGTACACTTTCATTTTTAGGACTTGAATTCCAAACAATTGCCACTGCCAAGCCCCTCAAATGAGGGGAGCTCGCCCCCATCGCCCGCCCTTCCCTTGTATTCGTCCTTGCGTTTGAACTAATGTTTTTGCTTTCGATGAAGTTTTTGAAGTGTGGACTTTGAAGAACCATCACTTCACCTCCAAACAGTTTAGAATTAAAGTAGTAAGTTACCCCCCCCCCCCCTACGCCAGGGCTAAGGCAGAAACTTGCAATTCACCACTAGTTCGTTTATTCCATCCATGTACAGCAGTTTCGTGCTTACTATGCGCTCATCAGCATGGAATGGGAATTAAACGAGTTGGAGGCAAAAATCCTCTTATAGAGCAAAAGAGAGCCGAAAAAAACTGGTAGATAATGGGAAATTAGAACACCGGCGAGCGATCGCACTTGGTAAGGTAAAACTCGAAAATTTTGAGGCAAGGCTTTGCCTCAAAATTTGAATTTTTTGGTCCTTGAAATTTTTTGGTCCATTTCTTGATCTGCCGCAAGTTTGGAAAAAATGCAGTTGTTTCGAGGTTTTTAGCAAATTTTTAAAATATTTTTTTTTTTTTTTGATTACGATTAGGGAGGAAAACGTGCCATTGTGATTACAAAAGTCCCATAAAAAAATTGAGGTCTGTGTTGTAATTCCTTCCTTTTCCAGAAATGACCAGAAGATTTTGCGATTTCCTGTTTTTTTTATACTTTTTTAATAAGTTTTGTTAAAACGTTAAAATGCTGTTTTCGAGGTATTGTCTTAACCGATTAATGCCGGGCATTTTTTTTCCAAAGATATTTTGTACATTGCTTACACATGTGTTTAATGAACAGGAAAAGTAATGAAAAAAATATCATGTGAAAAATAATTTTTTTATTACGAAAAGAAAAATCGTTTTTAAAAAGGGACGCTACCCACCAGAGGGTGCATACTAGTTTTACTAAAAAAAATTTCTGCCCACGATATAATACACTGCTCGACATTGAAAATGCAACACCAAGAAGGAGTGGTCAGAAATTGATGAAATTTGGTAAGAAGACAGAGACAGCATGGAACACTAAACGATATTTATTTCAAAATAAATAAGCAAAATTTAGAGCGAGGACGGCGTCGGCTCAGTAAGAAGTAGGACCACCGCGGACAGCGATGCACGAAGAAACACGTCTAGGCATGGAGTCAATAAGCCTGCGGATGGTGTCCTGAGGGATGGCACTCCATTCCCTTTCAACCATTTGCCACAGTTCGTCCTCTGAACGAGGCAGTGGCAGGTTCTGCAAACGGCGTCCAATCACGTCCCACACATGTTCGATTGGTGACAAGTCAGGAGAGTATGGTGGCCAGGAAAGCATCTGTGCACCTCGTAGAGCATGTTGGCTGATTCGAGCACTGTGAGGCCGGGCGTTATCCTGTTGAAAAATTGCATTTGGCAGACCCTGAAGGTAGGGGATTACCACCGGCCGCAGTACATTATCTACATATCGTTGGGCCGTCATAGTGCCCCGAATACGAACTAGAGGTGATACGGAATGGTATGCAATAGCGCCCCAAACCATTATGCCACGTGGTCGCGCTGTGGGGCGTTCCACAGTTACTGCCGGATTCGATCTTTCTCCTCGTCGACGCCACACACGTATGCGATGACTATCGCTGGACAAACAGAAGCTGGATTCATCTGAGAACAATACGGTTTGCCATTCTGCCACCCACGTCGCTTTGGTCCGGCACCATTCCAAACGTTGGAGTCTGTGCTGTGAGGTCAATGGCAGTCTTCTTAGCGGGCGCCGTGATTGCAGGCCACGTGCAACCAGTCGACGGGAAATGGTTCTGGTAGACACAGGAACATCCAGGGTACCTTGCACGTGCTGCAGAATCGACGTACAAGTGACTTGCGGGTCCGCCACAGCTTGTCGGTGAATCCGTCGATCCAAGCGGTCTGACGTCACTCTGGCTGCACCTGCACCCCTCAATGTGGCTACATTTCCTCTTTCCAACCATCTCCGACACAGCCGATGCACAATGCTTGCATACATGTGGGTATCAGCTGCAATTTGACGTATGGACCAACCTCCCCTTCTCAGTCCGATCACCATACCCCTTGTAAAGTCCTCTATATGCTGGAAGTGTCTTCGTTGAGGACGGCGTGGCATTTCCTCCTATCACACGTATCCTTCGAGACAAAAACCAAATTTCTCCGATAATTAGTCTGGCAGAAAAACCAACATGAGCATAGCCCACTTTTCAACTTCATTCTCTTATATCTTACTTCACGTGCGTCGGAGAGCTGCGCATTTCGTATCATTTGCATAACTCAGTGACGTGCGTCTACGGTAAAATTTGCATGAATTTCTGACCACTCCCTTCTTGGTATTGCATTTTCAATGTCGAGCAGTGTATCTGAAAAGACATTTTATAAGAAGAAATAAAAGCAGCAATTGCTCTTGCGATTGAACGATGGAATTCTTGATAAAGATCATAATAAAACGGCTACATAACACACTTTACAATGGTTACGTGCTGCAATCTGTTAATGATGACTTGAAACAATACTAAAGTAATAATTGAAAACACTATTATTTGGTTGAAATGTTCATTTTTGGAAGATTCAGAGGCACTTTTTGGACCGTCCCTAAAAAGGGACGCTAGGCATTAATGGGTTAAAATATTTACATTGTTTGTCATATATGATTCATTTTTAGAAGTTAGGTGCTAAAAGAAATCTTTAATTAATTTCATAAAAATCTCAAAACCTGCAATTTTTCCAAACTTTAACGCAATTGCGGCAGATCAAGAAATTGGTCGAAAATTTTTATATTTTCTACATACACATTGCACATGCTTTTTAAATGCTTTCCCAATGGCACCTTTTCCCATTATCGAAATTTAAAAAAAAAAAAGTCTTTTTCTGCCCACCGTATTGTACGCCCTCAAAACTCGTGCGCTCCCCTCCCCCCCTCCCCCCAAGTCGCGGGAGTTGCGAGGTGCTATGTACGCCACTGATTTACTAGTATGCAAGAGAGAGATTAATTGATTATACGTTTTGGAGGCAGTTTACAAGAATTAAATAATTGATGAAACCATACTATCCGAAGCGTTTGTTTTTTCCCAAAGTTAGAACCAGGGACGTGCACGGGGGAGGGAGGGAGAAATGGGAAATTTTTTGACCCGGACCCTGAAGTTGAAAGGAGCACTACATTTCCAAAAATATTTTTACACGTTTATTATCCCCACCTTTTTTTATAATGCGCTTTTATCAGTTTCACAGGTGGGTTTGTTGGTATGTATGTAACCCGGAATAAAAGATAAAATTCACGTTCTTCGCAAATATAAAAGTAATATATTTAATACTATTTTTATGCAAAAGGCAAAACTGTATTACATGTTTTCTAAAAGCGTATTTTTTATTTTTTAAACTATGATTGAAGTTATTATTTGCTATAGTTCAACTGGAAAGTCAATTAGGAATGTAAGTAAATTTTAAATCATTATAATGTCCATTAGTTATTCAGTATAAAGAAATGTGTATTTAAAATTTTCAACAAATGACTCGAAAGAAATCTGTCGCAGCGCAAGTAACGTCGAAAAAAAATCGCTTTGATCAGCCTTCAGAAAATCATAGACATAACACACGACACACCTGGCCTATGTGACGTCACTAATCTAGCCTCGAAGTAGGAAAAATTCGCACTTCCAGTGTTGATTCTATCGGTAACAGAAGGCGGGAAGATGTTCTATTTGAAGTTTGAAGAATGATACACTGTCGATGCCTGGAGAGGGATTCAGATAAACTAAAAGATGCCTTCTTAAAGATTAATTAAATGGTAAGATTCATGTATTTTGTTTCCATTTTTAAGACTTCTCAATTCCTTTATCAATGCAGTGAACTCTCACTTATACCCCTCCTCGTCTATGCGCCTTTTTCACTTATACGACGAATTTGAATGGTCTCAGCACATTTCATAGCAAAATAATGATAGTATCATTCGTTTATGTATCGCTCTAAAGATAAATATTTCACTTATGCGCTGAATTTTCGGTAAAATTTTTAAAAAATAAGCATTTTTCTCCACTTTCCTGTTTAATCTTCCGCCTTTATTGCTCACGGAAGGGATTTTTTACGCATGACCTAGATTTCGGAGAAGGACAATTACTTATTATGGACCGTTTTAAAAGGAACAGTTTGTAATTAGGTATGATAGAATGTTTGTTTTATCTTTATCATTGTAGTTACGTTACAGTAATTGCCAAACCGTAGTAATATGTCCCTTGTCTATAGAAACATTCTTATTCATTCTCTCATTAGAACCTATGTTGTGTTTTAGTACTTTAAATAGGCTTGTTCACATATACGTCTCTCTCACTTATGCCCCTTTTTCTGTTGGTCCCTTGGGCCCGGCGCATAAGTGAGAGTTTACTGTATATCTTTTCAAGGCCTTGATGTTGCATGACGAAAAATGGCGAATTTACAGGTTTGGGTGCGCCCTACAGAAATAAGCAAAACTCCGAACACTAATTGAGTGGTTTACAATCAAAATCAGTAAAGTTCATTTTTCAAAACTTTATAGCAGCAAAAAAAAAAAAACTAATTTTTGTACTACCAAAAAGAATAATCACAGTCAATTGTAGCTTTTATTATGTGGTTTCGGCGCGGCGTGGTGAATTTGCGAGTTCAATGCTTGCTTACAAAAGCAGAAAATGGCGAATTTTGCGTTGGACGTAACTGGGTTTGCTTTGAAAGTCGCCCCAAAAACTTATCATTAGATAATGTTTTGCACTCTTGCGAGTTTTCATAGCTGTGGTAGTAATAATTTTTACAGTAACGTCGCTAGGGAAGGGGGGGGGGGGGGTCCGCCTTGGGTGTCGCCCGTTTGGGGGGTGACTCGAAAAAAATCATATTTAGTCTGTGAAAAGCAGAAGCATCATTGTGGGCGGGGCGGAGGGCGATTTTAACCGGGTGACACCCCTGTGAGGTGTGACACCAGAATAATTTCAAGAATTTTAGAAAAATATAGATACTTCAATTCTGAATTTTTTACCCCGCATGTACAAAAACATTTAATCAGTCATAAACAGTAGCATCATTACAGGGACATTTTCGCCGGCAGACACCCTTCTGGAGGGGGAGGGGGTAACACTTACAACTACTGTCTGTTTGCGTATTGTGCGCCTGACAGACACGAACGCTTCCATGGGAGATAGGTTTAGGATGCGCACTTCCCGATGCCTTCAGCTTTTGTTCGCTTGCTACTTCCTCGTTGCATTTCCCCCCTATTTCGAGAAAGTCAGAAGAGACTTGGCGCTTGCGCAGATGCGGCGGAGGTCGCACGAAAAAATTTTAGACACTAATAAAGTTTTAAAAAATATAAATACTAAAATCCTAGTATATTTCAGATTTTATTTAAGAAATTACGCGCAGCGGCAACACAATGTGAAAGTATGGTGACAATCCTCTGGGTGGGGGGGGGGGGGGTGACATCCGAATTGCATTTAAGTGTTTCTAAAAAGTATTAAAACTGAAATTCCAATATATTTTTAACAACATGAATACAAAAATTTTTATAAGTTCATCGCACATGAGCACAAAAAAATCGTTTTCTTTCTTTAATTTTATTTTCTATTAATTATCTATTCAGACAAAAACAGCCCTCCGTATACTCCAGATTATCTGAAGTCGCTTTTCTTTACAGTGCCCGTCGCTTAATCACATTTGTGCCGAGAACATTTGATTTCATTAACCCTTTAACGGGCAATTCATTTCAAGTAATTTGTACGGTTTACTAAATATATTTTACACATATATTTAGAATGCATTATATATATTTAGTAAAGTCTAGAATCTACTAAAGGAATTGTGTATTAGAAGTAATTATTGTATATTAGGTAAAAGAGATTACCTTGAACATTTAAAATAATTGGTGAACTTGGTGGTAAGTATACTTACCACGGCCTTAATAAAGGGTTAAGTGGCTGATTTAATAAATCGGCATATATAAAATTACAAAAGGAAAAGGTTTTAAAGTGAAAACAAAATAAAAAATAATTATTTTTATCTATATTTAAAATTAAGTTAATTAAAACACAATTCGAATTCAACTCATATGTAAAAAGTAATTTTTTTTAATTACAAAAGGGTTTTAATTTATTGACTCATTGTTGTTTGAGAAACAGAATAATGAAAGAAAAAATCATTCTTAAATCTTGACGTTTAGGCATGTATTTCTAGCAAACGATTTTTACTCAACTATCAACCTCTGTTTTCTTGAAGAGAAAATAAATTCTGGTTTTATTCAGACAAGAAAAAGCGTGTTTTCTCCCCCCCCCCCCCCCCCCCCAATTTTAACATATGCTCCCCAAAAGCTTGATTTTGTTGTTGTTGTTGTTTCTAATCTCTCATCTGGTCCGACGGAGTCCGATTAGATCAACGAATCCGTTGACATTAATGAAATCGGATACCAAAAGGGGAAGTAGCATGGACATCCTCCCAGATCAAACCCAAACAGTCCAAGATATGTTTTGATTTTGTAAAACGGCGCTAATGATTTTATTAAAAGACTGTTGGATCTGTAATTATTGTTAACTGCAAAGCTTTGCACTTTATTTCATATTTGGAGATAGCAAAGCCTTGCAATATCTTTTCTACTTGGAGTTTATATTTGGCATTGTTGTAGGTTAAATTTTTTTATTTTCATGGAAGTGAGTGTGAGTGAGTAGATACAAGTTAAGTTTTGATGTCAATTATCTCTGTAGTATAGATGGTGCGTAGAACCTGCATAGTTTCTGAGTTGGGGTATAACTTTGATATACCCCCCCCCCCCCCAAAAAAAATTACTCGCCAAATCTGGAACTCCCTACGGACTCTTTAGGGTTGCTGTTTCCTATTTTGGTGTTGCCAATTTAGGTTTTTACAGCTAATTTAGGTTTTTGCTGTTGCCAAATTTAGTATTTTCTTGCATTTGTACCATTTTTTGAGTTTATTTTTTGAAGTTTTGTGGCAATAATTTTTGTGGCAACAGGTTTTTTGCTTGGCGAGAAAAAAAAGTCGCCAAATTTCCGATTTGGGGCTTATATCAAAGTAGTTCCCTGAGTTGTGTTAATAAATTGCTATTTTAATAGCGCATGAGTTTTAATTGATACGGATTTCGGTATAACTTTGATATCCCCCCCCCCCCAAAATTAACCGCCAAATCTTCCACTCCTTTTCGGACTTTTTAGGGTTGCTGTTTCTTATTTTGGTGTTGCCAATTTAGGTTTTTTCCAGCTTTTAGGTTTTTGCTGTTGCCAAATTTAGTATTTTCTTGAGTTTTGTACTATTTTTTGAGTTTTTTTTTAAAGTTTTGTAGCAACAAATTTTTTGTGGCAACAACAAAAACAGATATTTTTCTTGGCGACAATAAAAAGTCGCCAAATTTCCGATTTGGGGCATATATCAAAGTAGTTCCCGGATTTCGATTTCTGAGTTGAGTTTAATCGATTTCCAACAGGACGGTTTTAGCATGTTTTGATATAGGGTAAGTGCTCCAGAAGCCGGCTAGTCTCCAGTAATCGTCCACAATGACATAAAACTCCTCATAAATGGTACATTTTTAATTCAAAATCAGATATGACGCATTCACACATTCATGTACCCATCCTCAATCATCAACCAGTGGCAGTTAAGTTTTGGGTACTTTTTACTAACTTTTACGTAGTGAAGGAAGTATTGTGATCGCGAAAAAATTTTTCCTCAAGTTTGGGTAAAAATTTTGATTTTGCTTACCCCTGAATGAATGTTGAGTCTTTTTTTCGACCTGTCAGTACGTGCATATGTACCTGCCAACATATAACCAGCCGAAAAATAATTTTCAACCACCCCCGAGTTAGTTACGACGAGTTTTCTCGTGACGTCTGTATATACGTATGTGTGTCGCATAACTCAAAAACTATGCCGTAGAAGCTTCTCGTTTGGTATGTAGACTCTGAGGGGGTCTAGTTGTGCACCTTTCCTTGCAGTTGCATTCGAATGCTCCCAAGGGGGTGTTTTACCACTTTTTTGGGGTAAATCAGTGTTAATTTCAGTGCAGATGAATTAGCACGACCACTTGGTGATATATCGCCAAGTGTTTAACGTCAACTTGGCGACAAATTTGGCGAAAAAAAAATATTTATTGAATTTGGGTTCAATTTGGCGCTATTGGCGATATTTTGCGAAAAATCCACTGAATGATGTTAAAATCGGCGATATTTAGAAAATGAATCATTGTAAAACATTTGTTTTGCATCATTTCGTAGCTAGGGGTGTAACTGTTCGAATTGCTATCTTGCTCACTCCTAGCACTATTTTAACACTAAGGCATCTGCAAAGAAATTTATACGTAAAAGGAAGTAGTGTGGGACCCATACCAGGTTTTTTTGAATGAGTAATGAGTCATTTCATTTTGAATGGTGTGCCCGTCATCCAAGATTGCGATTCTTGTTATTTTTCAGCTAAGATGATTCTGTGGTCGACTATTGGAGCATTTACTAGTGTTGACAACAGCTTGGATTCTAACATTTTTTTTTTTAAATTTCTGAAACAAGTAGGGGATTCACTATCAGAATGGTTCATTCTAAAGTTTTACCATGTTTTTGTTGCTCTATTGATAGCTGAAAGTTCTAGGTTAGCCAAGATCAACAAAAGATCTCTTAAATGGCTGACTACTGGAGCACTTACCCTATAGTAATGATTATGTTCTTCCAGATTCGATTTTAATAAGCGGCTGATTTATAGTCTAGTGATTTTATTGGTGGCGGGCACTGTATTACTGTTTGATTTAGTTATTCTAGTAGCCTCAATATGGGGGGGGGGGTGCGCCTAGGTTGTCACCTGTCCGAGGTGTGACGCACGAAATTTTTCTTGAGTTTATGAAAAATATCTCCAACATTTAAAAATGCAGTTGCTCTTGCAATTCAAGTAACATCATAGGGGAGGGGGGTGACCTCCGGGTGATACCCCTCTGGAGTGTGATGCTAAAATAGTTCTAAGAGTTTACATAGAATATGGGTACATATTTCAATTGTAACTTTCCCCTCACACTTTGAAATATATTTAATCTATCAAACACATTAGTGTGTGTCTCACTTAGAGATGAAAATGGTCGGAAAAAAAACCGGAAACTTTCGGAAAAAACCGGTTTTTTTCCATTTTTTCCGAGGAGGTTTATTTCCACTCCGGAAAAATTGAAATTTTCAAATTATCAGTTACATGAAATTAAAATTTTCAGCATAAAATGATAAATTTAGAAATTTATCATTCTTACGCTATTTTCTTCTTCACCTCCACCCCTCTCTCTCTTACCATAATAACCTCTTGCTTTGGTAATGGGTCATTCCACGTCAAGTGATCCAAAATCTGAGAAAATTTTTACCTTACATTTTTGTATTTCTTTCATTTTTGACTCATTAATTGTACCCCTTGAGGTAATCAAAAGTCTCAATTTTTGGATTTTTATCTCTATTATTTTTTGATTTATGAGACTTTGAACTTTGGAAAAACCCTCGTTTTTCCATGGATAAGGGAACATAAAAGGGACTATAACTCGGCACCAAATATAGATAGAACAATTTGGTAAATGGCATTTTAAAGTACGTTAGTTGCCGCTTAATCTGATATGCAACATAACTAATTTGATAAAAAATTTCTTTTTCAAAAAATGAAATTTAAATTTCAAATTTAAATTTCTCGAAAAACATATAATGAATTTTTTTCAAAAAATTCTCAAAAATTTTTGTGTATTTTATCTATGTTTGTACAAATTTTTAGATTGGGATCTCAATGGGATCATATTTTTTTGAATTTTTGAATAAAACTGTATAGGAAAAAATGATATTTTTTAGATTCTATTTATTTAAATATTAAGTTATGTTGCTTGTGATGATCTAAAAAGTAGTAAACAAACATGAATATGTTTAAAGTGAGCTGGCATGAGCTAATAGATTTGTCAGATTCACCCCCTCCGCCCTTCCTCCCCCGCACAACCACTCTTTTTTTTATTCAAAGCTGTTTAAAATGTTTAAAAAAAACAAAAACTCTTTGATACAAAATGAATAGTAAACTTATTGAAAGTGGGTAAATGGGTTTCCTTATACCTAGACGAAGTATCCCCCTCCCCACCCAAATATACCATTCACACTATACTAATATGACGTCTAACCTGGGGATTGAGTTGAGGATTATTTTCACCCTAGGTATATATATTGTTTTTCAGACGAGGTGTTTCTTTTTCGATCCAAACTTCAAAGTGTACTTCCATTCAATATCTGAAATTTAACTTTATGATTCATTTCATCTTCTACTCCAGCACCAATCTTCAATTTTGAAGGGAGGAAATAAATGGGTCGCCCCAAGATCATTGCAAACAGCAAAATAGCACTGTTTCTCCTTGTTCTTAACGTTTTTTCTATTCTTTTCGCACAAAACTGAAAATAAATCAAAATATCAGATCATATGTCTATGTCCCCATAACTATCTTTCCACATTATCTAGTGTGCAGCTGTTATTCAATTTTTTTAATTGTTTGTGTTATTTTTCATTTCGTTGTAAAGGAAAGTAATGCAGCAAGACATATCTACATACATATATTAAACAAACACTGCTTTTTTGATCATAACCCTCTCATGGTGTTTAACTTCTTTACAGATTGCTCCCCCCCCCCCCTTACCCTACCTTCCCGCTCCAAACTTTTTTTTTATCATCCCGCCTAACCCCATTTCAAAGCCTTAGTCTCTACTGATGTCTTGTAGTGTTTCAGTTTGTTCTGTTTATTACTTTCCTATTAGCTCATGAGCTTTGTCCAATAAGAAAAAGGAAAGGCAGTGATGGGGACTGACATATAACGTGACACTTTGATTTCTTTTCAGTTTTGTGTGAAAATAATGGGAAAACATTATGAGAACAAGGAGAAACAGTACTATTCTGCTGTTTGCTATGATCTTGGGGCGACCCATTTATTTCCTCTCTTCAAAATTGAAGATTGGTGCTGGGGGAGGGGATGAAATGAATCATAAGTTTAAATTCAGATATTGAATGGAAGTACACTTTGTGAAGGTCGGATTGAAAAATATACACTTCGTCTGAAAAACAATATATACCTAGGGGGAAAATAATCCTCAAATCAATCCCCAGGTGAGACGTCATATTAGTATAGCATTAATGATATATTTGGATGGGGGGAAGGGTTGTACTTTGCCTTGTTATAAGGTAGCCCATATACAAACTTTAAATAAGTTTACTGTTCATTTTGTATCAAGGAAGCTTTTTTTTAGCATTTTAAACAGTTTGGGGGGGAAAAATGGTTGGATCAGGAAGGAAGGGAGGTAGAGCTGACCAATCTACAAGTTAATGCTAGCTCACTTACCTAGAGTAAAAATAATAGTCAACTCAATCCCCAGGTTAGACGTCATAATAGTACAGCGTTAATGGTATATTTTGGGTGGAGGAGAGTGATACTTCGTCTAGTTATAAGGAAACCCATTTACCAACTTTAAATAAGTTTACTATTCATCTTGTATCAAAGAGTTTTTTTTTTAAACATTTTGAACAGTTTTGAATTAAAAAAGAGTGGTTGTGCGGGGGATGAAGGGGGGAGGGTGTGAACCTGACAAATCTATACGCTCATGCCAGCTCACTTTAAACATATTCATGTTTGTTTACTACTTTTTAGACCATCACAAGCAAGAGAACTTAATATTTAAATAAATAGAATCTAAAAAATATCATTTTTTTCCTACACAGTTTTATTCAAAAATTCAAAAAAATATGATCCCATTGAGATCCCAATCTAAAAATTTGTACACACATAGATAAAGTACACAAAAATTTTTGAGAATTTTTTGAAAAAAATTCATTATATTGTAACGAGTCCGTAGCACCTTCAACTTTCTTCAAATGAGCATTCCAATCTTGAGGAAGTAACTATAAATTTATTTACAAGTATTTACACTATTTACAATATGAGCAGGAAACAATTGCTAAACATCCAGCAATTAGGTAGCAAAACAGTACACTGTACTTTCAACAGTAACTCAGCACCACGTATCAAACGTGAACAGTAATTAAGCAATTACAAAAGCAAAACAACCATTCGCCAAGCGAACGAAAACGAGTCACCAGATCAAATCTGAAAACAACTGACTGACTAAAAACTGTGTTCAAGGCTATTTATACACGGAAAGAAATTACGACACTATTCTAGAAATATCCGGAGTATTCCAAATCATTCATAACTTGAACAATTCCATTGAGAAAGTTCTAGCGATAAAAAGAAAAAGAAAAAAAAAGAAAACACTCCGAGCGAAAAATGTCTTCACGCTTATTAAATGCAGGGCAAGTGTAAAAACTACAAAACGTTACAGGGCCGGTATACTAGTGATAAAAGTGATATCTTCAGATACTTTTGCAACATGACGTCAGATAAAACCAAAACTAATGAAAATGATGCAAGGCAGGAAAAACAACAACTATTTACAAGATTTGTAACATTGCCCCCTTCCCAAGGACTGCACATCCCGGGCAGTACAATCCCCAGAAAGGAAGCAAGGGAAAATTTACAGGTGCACACATTACATGATGACCAATCATAAACATGATAAACAATAACAATGAGAACATGAAAGAAATAATAACATTGATGAAGTAATATTTCAGACAATTAAAGGCAAAAGTTATTTACAAAATTTACAAACAAATTACCATGGTAGCTTTAGATTTATTTTACGAACTATGGCCATAGTATGGGGCTAGCCGATCATAATGTACAACCCTAGGTTTTGAATGTGATGACTTCTGGATCCTCACTACGACGTCGTTCAGCCGATGAAGGACTGTGTAGGGTCCATCCCAATGCGACTGCAATTTGGGTGACAGACCTTTACGTCGGATGGGATTCCATAGCCACACTTTGTCACCTTCTTGAAAATCATGACCAGTGGACCTTGTGTCGTATCGGGTCTTCATCTTCTCCGTCGCGATGTTGATTCGCTCCCGAGCGAAGTGATGAACGTCTTCCAACCGGGCCTGGAGATCCTGGACGTATTCCTCAGGCGATGAAGGCGCATCTGGAGGGAGACCGAAGACGAGGTCACAAGGTAGCCGAAGCTCTCGGCCGAAGAGCATCTGTGATGGGGAATATCCGGTGGTCTCGTGGACAGCACTGCGGTAGGCCAGCAGGAACAGAGGTAGTTTCTTGTCCCAATCCTGTTGATTTTTGGAGACCATTAGCGAGAGATTATTAAGGATTGTTCTGTTGAATCTCTCCACCATGCCGTCCGATTGTGGGTGTAGTGGTGTCGTTCGAGTTTTCTCAATTTTGAGGATTTTACATAGGCCCTTAAACACAGCAGAGATGAAGTTTCTCCCCTGATCGGAGTGGATCTGCAAAGGTGTCCCATATCTCGAGATCCAATGCTGGACTAGAGTCTCTGCTACAGTGGTAGCTTCTTGATCCGGAATGGAATATGCTTCGGGCCATTTGGTGAAATAGTCAATGGAAACGAGGATGTATTTGTTCCCATCAGTAGTTTTCGGTAGAGGACCAAGAATGTCGATCCCAATTCGTTCAAAAGGAGCTCCTACGTTGTAAAGATGTAGCTTCCCGCGGCTTCTTCTCTTCGGTCCTTTACGGGCAGCACAGGCGTCACAAGAATGACACCACTTCTCTACGTCATCCTTCGCCTTGCTCCAGAAGAAGCGCTCTCGAACCTTGTGGAGGGTTTTCAAGATACCAAAGTGTCCTCCAGTCGGACTACTGTGCAATTCCTTTAGAACGTCAGGAATTCTTGATCTGGGAAGGAGTAACTGCCATTTAAATGCTTTGCCATCGTCAGATTCCCATTTCCGATACAGGACGCCATTCCGCAACTGGAGAGATTTCCATAGAGCCCAGTATCTTTTCGTTGCAGGACTGTAGATAGAAACGTCTTGCCAACTAGGTCGCCGACTGTCTTTTTCCATTAACTCTATGATAGGCTTTAGGTCTGGGTCTTCAAGCTGATCTTTTCTAACTTGGTCGTCACTCCATTGATCAGGATCTGAAGATGGTGATGTAGCAGTAACTTGACAGGCAGTAGGGATTGTCGTCCCGTACTGTTTCTCTATTCGGGAGCAATAATGGCAGTTCTCGGAACAAGGTCTTCTTGATAATGCGTCAGCATTACCTAGTGACAAACCTTTTCGGTGCTTAAACTCGATTTCATATTCCTGGAGCCGCTGTATCCACCTGGCTACCTGGCCCTCTGGATTCTTGAAATTCAACAGCCAAGTTAAAGAGGCATGATCAGTCCGGAGCAGGAATTTACGGCCGTAGAGGTAATGATGGAAATGATCTACAGCTTTAACTATGGCGAGCAATTCCTTTCTCGTGACACAATAATTTCGCTCCGACTTGGATAAGCATTTGCTTCAGTAGGCAATGACATGTTCGTTACCGTCTATTTCTTGAGATAAAACAGCTCCAACGCTCTCGTGGCTCGCATCAGTGTCAAGTATGAAGGATTTTTCAGGCTGAGGATAAGAGAGAATAGGCGTTGATGTTAAAGCCTCCTTCAGCTGTAGAAATGCATCCTCGCATTCTTTGGACCATTCAAATTTTCGTTTGCTCTCCGTCAGCTTATGCAAAGGTCGTGCAATATTGGAAAAACCCTTCACAAACTTCCTGTAGTACGTGCAGAGCCCCAGGAAGCTTCGCAGCTGATGAACATTTTCGGGGCGGCTCCAATTCTTGACTGCGGATACCTTGTCTGGATCTGTTCGTACACCCTCTGAAGAGATAATGTGACCAAGGTAGTTCACCTCACGGCGGAACAAATTACATTTGGACGGGCTTAACTTCAGGTTGGCTTCCTTAAGCTTTTGCAGCACCTTCCCAAGATTAGCCAAATGTTCCTCAAAACTGCGTCCAATGATGATGATGTCGTCCAAGTAGACAAGACAGGATTCATAAGAGAGTCCTCTTAACACTGATTCCATAAGACGCTCGAACGTGGCTGGTGCATTGCAGAGGCCGAAGGGCATCACTTTAAACTGCCACAAGCCTTGTCCGGTTGTAAACGCCGTCTTCTCTCGGTCGTCGGGGTGTATCTCCACCTGCCAGTAGCCGCTCTTTAAATCCAGGGTCGAAAACCACTTGTGTCCGGAAAGGGTGTCCAGAGTGTCATCGATCCGTGGAAGAGGGTAACTATCCTTCTTGGTGATGTCATTCAGGCGTCGGTAATCAACACAAAATCTGGTGGAGCCGTCTTTCTTTCGGACCAAGACGATAGGGGATGCCCAAGGACTGGATGAGGGTTCGATGACGTTATTCTCCTGCATCTCTTTCACGAGGATCTCAACCTCTTCCTTCTTGGCGAACGGTAGTCGTCTTGGATGCTGCTTGATAGGGGGATGATCTCCAGTGTCGATCCTATGCTGCGCTAAACTCGTGCGACCAACATCTTCGGGTGTAGATGAAAACACCTGCTTGAAGTTGTCCACCAATTTTTCCGCAGCGTTTCTTTGATCCTTCGATAATGGTGCACTCTCAATTAATTTCGAAGTCAAGGACTCGGAAGACACAGCGGAGGAGGAATCAATTCTTCTGATGATGCAGTTTACGGGAGTACAAGTTGCCAACAATTCTCCTTTCTTAATATTCCTCGGTCTTTTACTTACATTGGCGACTCTCACAGGAACTGCATTCCTTGAAAGGTCCACAAGCGTAGAGGCCACCAGTACTCCTTTTGGGCTATTATTCTGGTTAGGATATTCAATGAGGCCGAATTTAAAGCTGTTGTTTTCTTTGATGGAGCCAGGTATTAGTACTTCTGATCTAGAGGGAATCAATAAATCTGTTTGGGCTATTATTTGATGAGCGGATTTTAAGTTATTTTCAGCATTGAAAAGTGCTATGTCTTCCCTCATCGAGTGCAGCTCATTATTTTTAAGGTCGATAGAAAAATCAAATTTTCTCAAAAAGTCCAGTCCGAGAATGAAGGGATCTGTAATGTCAGCGACGAATGCCGTGTGATGGTAAGTGGCGCTTCCGAACATTATTTCTAAGTTCACTTTTCCTTCAATCTCAATTTTGTCACCTGTCACAGTTTGAAGAGTAACGCAGGGCGGCGTCCATAAGATCTTGAGTCCAAATTGACGAGCCACATCAGTCTTAATAATGGTAACGTTGGCTCCTGTGTCCACAATCATTTCGCAGGGAAACCCATTCACATAAGCGTAAATGAAGAGTCCGTTGCAGCCGCCACTTCTTGGGGAAATCTGGAAAACTTTGGGAGACTTCTTCTTTTCTTGGCGAGCTTCGCAGTTCTTTCGTACGTGGCCCTCACCGCCACATTTCCAGCACTTCAGTGGTTGTTTACTTTGGTCCTTGTGAGCCGTAATCTTCTTCAGGGTCCCCGAGAGCTCTTGGATTTGTCGCTTAATTTCCAAGAGACAAGTTGAGTTCGAATCCGGAGCACGCACTTCCACGCCCCTGATTGAACGGCGATCCTTGCGGGGCGTTTGCTGTGCAGCCTCGAACTTCATTGCGTAGACCAGACCGGATTTAAGATCTTTAATGTCCGCCATCCGGAGAGCCGTCTGAATTTCTGGATTTCGCACTCCATCTATGAAGTAGTTCAGGGCCAGGCTATCGCGAACACCCGAAGGACAGTCCGAGAAGGCGAGATGGGAAAGCCTCTCAACGTCTGCTGCAAAAACTTGTAGAGTCTCTCCAGCCCTCTGGAGTCTGAATTTCAGCTGGAGTTGGCTGAATTCTTTTTGGCATGCTTCGCCAAAGCGAAGCTCCAAGGCCGATGATAAGGCATCGAAGTCGCGGTGCTTGTCCTCTGGGAAGGTCTGTAGTATGTCGGCTGCATCCCCTCTCAGCGAGGCTGCAAGGTGACAGGCTTTCGTGGAAGAGTCCCAGGAGTTTGCTTCTGCAACGATGAGGAACTGCTTCTTGTAAATATTCCACGAGGTCTTCCCGTCAAACGTGGCCAGTTTGATGGATGGACGAGAAGTTCCAGCTGCAGCTACACAGTCACTTGAGTTGTTGCAGGATGCTGATAACTTTGATTCAAGTTCTTTAATTTTCTTTTCCACATGGTTTTCTACTGTGGTGATTCGATCTTCTAGAGCCTCCACTTTATTTTCCATGTTGGTAAATTTAGTTTCCACCAAACTTTTCATTGACGTTAAATCGCTTTTAATTTCTTCAGCTAGATCATTTTTCAATTGTTCTTGATTCGCAGTCATGTCACTTTTAACAGCGTTGATCGCATCAAGGAGTTTTTGCAGTTGTTCCTCCATTGCTCGAGTAATCACCATAAAATTCCGAAGTCAAAAAGTCCTTAGGAAGAAAAGTCCGAATTCACAGGTAATTCCAAGAAAGTCCTTGAAGATGCCCCACGTTGGGCGCCAAAATTGTAACGAGTCCGTAGCACCTTCAACTTTCTTCAAATGAGCATTCCAATCTTGAGGAATTACTTATAAATTTATTTACAAGTATTTACACTATTTACAATATGAGCAGGAAACAATTGCTAAACATCCAGCAATTAGGTAGCAAAACAGTACACTGTACTCTCAACAGTAACTCAGCACCACGTATCAAACGTGAACAGTAATTAAGCAATTACAAAAGCAAAACAACCATTCGCCAAGCGAACGAAAACGAGTCACCAGATCAAATCTGAAAACAACTGACTGACTAAAAACTGTGTTCAAGGCTATTTATACACGGAAAGAAATTACGACACTATTCTAGAAATATCCGGAGTATTCCAAATCATTCATAACTTGAACAATTCCATTGAGAAAGTTCTAGCGATAAAAAGAAAAAGAAAAAAAAAGAAAACACTCCGAGCGAAAAATGTCTTCACGCTTATTAAATGCAGGGCAAGTGTAAAAACTACAAAACGTTACAGGGCCGGTATACTAGTGATAAAAGTGATATCTTCAGATACTTTTGCAACATGACGTCAGATAAAACCAAAACTAATGAAAATGATGCAAGGCAGGAAAAACAACAACTATTTACAAGATTTGTAACAATATGTTTTTTGAGAAATTTGAATTTGAAATTTAAATTTCATTTTTTGAAAAAGAAATTTTTTATCAAATTAGTCATGTTGCATATCAGATTAAGCGGCAACTAACGTCCTTTAAAATGCCATTTACCAAATCGTTCTATCTATATTTGGTGCCGAGTTATGGTCCCTTTTATGTTCCCTTATCCATGGAAAAAAGTGGGTTTTTCCAAAGTTCAAAGTGTCATAAATCAAAAAATAATAGAGATAAAAATCCAAAAATTGATACTTTTGATTACTTCAAGGGGTACAATTGATGAGCCAAATTTGAAAGAAATACAAAAATGTAAGGTAAAAAACGTTGGATCACTTGACATGGAATGACCCTAATGCAAGTTGGACGATATTACAATTTGCCTATAGATTAAGGAGAACTGTTAGAGCTGAGAAATTTTAATATATGAACATTGTTAAAAAATAAAACTTTAACTTAAAGTTCAAATTTAATCTAAAAAATATTTTATCTCACTTGTTGAATGCATATGCATATTTATATACTCATATTTCCAGTTTAAAATTCGTTTCAACTTCTCAAAATTTCAACCAACTCTTACCTTTGCTCTCAAGGGTCAAATGCAGCCTCAGGGAAAATTTATTGCTTGAATTGGACCATTATAGATATTTAAAGAGTTTTGCCCTTCAAGCGTGCGTTTGTTTAGAAAACAAAAAATGATTATGGCAATTCAACTATTAAAACTCTCTCAACACAACAACTCTACAACTACATAGAAACTTCTTTAACAAAACCAACGCGTCCTTTTAGTGAAGAACTAATTTTATTTCTTCATGAAATGAATAAGCATAACTTCAGCCACAGAACTAGGTTTCCTCTGACTATGCGAACTAATTGTATATTGCCGTGCTTGCTAAGCACATAGTAGAATCTGCAATTGAGCTCAAACTGAGATATTGCATTTTAAAGAGTTGCGCCTCTATATATTTTGTTGTGATGACTTTTTATTCAGCAGATTGAAAAAAAAAAAAAATTCCAATCAGAAATGACTACAAAACATTTTATTAATAACACATACGAGACGGAGAGCTACCTCTGGTTAATTACTGTCTAACATTTTTTCGCGAGACCTCCGTCGAATCTGCGCACGCGCCAAGTCTGTTCTGACTCTCTCGAAATAGGGGGAAATGCAGCAAGGAAGTAGCAAGCGAATAAAAACAGAAGGCGTCGGGAAGTGCGCATCCTAAACCTATCTTCCCTTTTTCAAATGGAAGCGTTCGTGGCTGCCGGGCGCACAATACGCAAACAGACAGTACTCTGATTTTGTTGAAAAGTAGGGGTATGACTATTGTTCTTAGCAAGGCAGTGCAGTAAGTTGAAACTCCAGTTTGAATTTTGTTCAGGTTTAGAAAATATTACGCAGTTTATAGTTTTCTATTAGAAAGGTTAAAAAAAAAAGTCATTTAAATTTTATTTTGATTTACATTGGGTGGGGAAAAACCAGAACTCAATAGTTTTCATTTTTAGATAGTGAGGTTATATTGCAAGAGAGAAAATTCATTCCAATTTTTCTTTCAAACACTATTATTGATGTTCGAAAGTATCTACTTATTATTTAAAATTTTAAAAGCAGTCTAAAATAGAAAATTTAATTGTAAGGGTTAGACGCACTTTATCCAATATTAACAGTGAAATGACGATATGATTCATTTATGGGGTTTGACCAAGAAAGCTTTGAGTTATAC
>JAXGGA010019295.1:0-20350 GCA_038373865.1 Uloborus plumipes
AGTGAAGATAGTACAGGAAAGAAAAATGCTTATCATAAAAAAGGAATTTAGACTTAAATAGTGCATTATTCCAACTAATTATGTAGAAATTGAGGAGATAATAAAAAAAAGTCAAAGATGAAGGTGAAAAGTGCAAAGTTTTGAAATTACTTGTAAAAACAGCTAAAAGTGATTTCAGAAATTTAAAACAAGACCATATACTTTTCTAGCAACGAGGGTTAAGTCCTGAGACAATTATGAGCAACTTAAAGGTCCTATATGGCCATAAAGTTAATAACGTTACTGCAACTGTTGATGATATCAGAGCTGTTTTATGTAACACATCTGATACAAATGCAGAATCTATAGATGATCCACTACCATTGCAAGATGTGCCTGAGAAGGAAATGGTTGCTGCACTTTGGGATGGAGAGTGGGGTGTTGGTCAAGTCATAAGCAAATTAGATAAAGGCACTGATACATACAGGATAAAATATATCAAAAGGGTTAAAAAAAAGATTCAAACTTGTATTGGATATGGCCAGTACAAGATGACATACATAAAACCAAAGGGGAACAAATCATTACTCGGCCGATAATAGACGTTTCCGTAGATGTTTCCTCTACAAGAACAATTATTTTTGAACTAATTAATCATGTTTTAATTAATAATATAGCAAATACAGACTGTGACAATATTTAACTTAGATTGTATCACCAAAGAAAGTTAATCTAACAGTTTTATTTCCTTATTGTTGTTCAAAATGTTTTCGAAGCAATGCAAAAACGAGAAATAAAGTCAAAATATGAAAAAAGACCCAGAGTTTGGACAATTTTTGAGACATTCCAAAAAAACTGCTTGTTATGTCATCTATGTATAACATTGTATCATCCTAGGGGGTTCAATGTTAAATTCAGAAAAACTTTTTTTTCCCCATAGCAATGCTCCCCCTCCTACTTACAGTACTTATTTCTGAAAACTTTTAAATGTAAACAAAAAATCTAAAAAAGCTTTGCCAGTATTCGAAATAAGGTTAGAAAAAAGAGCGAACACCTTACTTGAGAAATATATGCTACTCCAGCAAGCTTTAAAAGTGTGTCGTATCTTTGAATTCAAATGAATCTTAACTTACAGTAAAGTATGTCGGATAACCTGTTTGTTTCTATTTTGAATAAGCAAAAGCTCGATCATTGAACGGATTTTCATGACAGGCTTCAAATTTAAATTTTGGATTTATTATTCTTACAATTTCAAAAATGTATTACTGTTTCAATTTTTTTCTGTTTTTAATGCGGGAAAAGTTAAATAAAACCCGTTTAGTTTTTTTTAACACGGATCTTGAACTCTATCACTTAAACAAAAAATGAGTGTCTTTAAATTTGAAATATAATTTCTGAAAAAAAAAGCTTTCTTTTCAACCTTAGCTCTCTCATATATCTTCAGCGGGAAAACAGAAATGAAATAGTTGCCACTTGATTGTCTGAGGCAGAAATGTTTCAATCATTCCAGACTAAGGTGAAAACATGATATGTGAGCTACCACTTCCAAAAATGAGTTTTCGTGAAGTATTGAGTTTTATTTTCTGCAAAAATTCTGCTATATCATTCTTTTTCTATTTCCACCGCCTAAAAAAATCTCTAATGACAGTATAGAAAAATCCAGAAGGGAAAATTCCCTATTTATACGGAAATGACGTTTCCTTTACGGTTTAAAACAAGAATTAAAATTTGAGTTTTTACATGAATAGTGAATATAAATTTGCTTACATTTTCGTTTTTAACCATATGTCAGAAAAATAATATCATGCATCTGATAATTTCTTAAAGCTCTCAGAAACATGGAGAGCTGCTTATGACACTATTTACCATTGTCTTTATGTTCTGAAAACATTGAACAAACATTTATGTATGATTAGGACTAGTGGAATTAGTCCTACAATATAGAATTAAGGAACATTTTTGTAACTTGACCACCTCTGTACCTTGACCACTAATGTACACCAATGGTTTGAAGTATTGTGTAAAACCTTCGTAAGTTGACCACTTGGTTACTTTCCGAAACTTAATTAAACAAATAATTTTTATCAGATTAACTTTTTTTTTTTTTTTTTTTTGAAAAATACTAGGGCAAATGGTTAGTTCCAAAAAATGCACCAAACTTCAAGGATGAGTTATTTTATTGAAAGGTAGATGATAGGGTAGGGTAAATAAAAACATTTTTTTTTTTATCTAATGAATTTCTATTAGCACGGAAAACTTGCCCATTGGCATCCTAACAACTGCTCGGCAATGTGCATCGAAATTTTTTCGAGGTATTTCCGTTATTACAAAGAGTACTTTTTATGCAATTAGAAATAAATAAAATTATTTTTGAAAAAAATGTACGTCTTCTAAAATTGCTGATTTTTTCTCTTTATTTTCCACTTGTCTTGCGTGATTTTAAAAATAACTCATGATTTTTTAAAATTATTTTTCCCGTTATTTTTTCTGCGCTATTAGAAATTGATTAGATAAAAAAAGTATTTTTGCGCCCCCACCCTAGTAGATATTCATGGTTGTAAATGCATCTGAGAAAAAATAAAAAGAAGAATTTAAGTCATTTTTGACTCGCTATGAATTTTAAGAATTGCTAATATCAAGTAACTTTCCATAAACAATAAGGTTTTTTTTTTTTTTTTTTTTTTTGATCGATTTGCAGAAATTTTAAATTTGTATGATACTTTATAAGTCATTCTTGTAAATGATCTTTAAAATTATTTAAATATCGTTTTTACTTATTGTGTTAGAGTAATGTTAAACAATGAAAGTGAGTTTAAAGTATTTCAATTTGTCAAAAAATAAATGCATGTCACAAGAAATTTTAAAAAAGGCATTTTGGTTTTATTACTACCCTCTATAAGTTGACCACTAAAAGGCTGCATCACAAGTAAGGTCTCTATATAGACGAGCCGACGCATCAACATTAAGTTTGACCAAGGTATATAGAGAAGAAGGTAGGTCAGAGATTGTAAACAAACAGCGGGCGGTCTCTGCGCACAATACGTCGTTTACTACGTAAAAGGAAGAAAGAAAATAATTCATACCTGAAAATTTGGGATTAGGCGCTCAAAAATTGCTTTATTTGTTTTCGATCCTTAAATGAGATGAAATTTTCTTTTCAGTGCATGAACTGTTCTTTTTATTCAAATACTTCATACGAAAAAATGTTCGAGCTCTTGAAAAAGTCCGAAGGAGTTTCTTATTCATTAGGGGAAATTTATCTTCGAGCATGGTTTGATAGTGATGCAACGAGTATTCGGCCCATTTGGTCCGTCTGCCGAATATCTATTTTACTATTCGCCTTTACCGAATAGTGTACAAAAAAGGAATTAGATGTTCGCACTTTGAAAGTTTTATACATTAATGTTGTAACTGCGTGCACAACAAATCTTGACCATCTTAACACATAAATAAATCAATACAATATCACAGTATAAAGTAGAAAATCAAAATATTTTTCTGGCATATTGCAGGGGCTGGTATGCTATACTTATTTCATTTTGTGAAACTAATGCTAATACATAAAAGATTTAAATTGATAAAATATCATAAATCATACACGAAATAAAGGCCAGTTCTTTCTTTCTCAAAATAAAATATGTGTAAAAATTGGGTAGTATGATAGAAATATGCTTTTTTGGTCGAATATGACCGAATATTTTTGAAGTTTGAACTAATGTTACTATTAAAAAAAATAACGCTAAATTATTTTTTTTAATCTTTAATAATATATATTTAACTCTTAATCATACAGCGCGTGTTTGAGGGTTGTCTTTTCTGGCGAGTTACCGCTTTTTGGTGACTTTTCACGTGAATTTAACAAAGCTTGGCAATGTCTCGAAACTTTGCTTTGGTAACCCTCGCTCCGCAACAATGAAAAATGAAAGTAATAGTAAATGAGTTCGATCCAAAAAGGGGAAACTGAAGCTTGATACGTCGGCCTGTCTATATAGCGGCTCTAATCACAAGTAGTCAATCTACGTAGGTCCAGTTTTAAAGAGAGGAGGGAACAAAAATTCAATAAGTCAAAAATAGTAATAAAAATAATAAAATATAAAAAATATGTTTTAAGCATTAGATTTACTTTAATAATTTTTTTTATTAGCTATTGTACTTAAATGTGACTATTTGAATCAGTGAACCACCATGCCTTCGAGGAGAAACAAACCGTAGGGACAACATATTTTGACTTTGAAAAATGGCTTCCGACAATCTAGAACCATTTGTGCTTTATAAAAATGTTTTTTCCTAATTTAGATCACTTAGTTACCGTACACTGCAAAAACGAACTGTCGTTTTTACAGTATAATGCTCGCAGCCGTGGTTCCAAATTAAAACTATAAAATGCACAGTAATAAACTAAAACTAGCAATTTTACTATTTCTTGCTGTAAAGTTAGCAATTTTACAGTTTATTGCCGTAACATTTAGCAGTATTATACTACAAAAACAACAGTATAATACTGGCAGCAGAGGTTCCAATTAAAAACTGTAAAATGCACGGTAATAAACTGTAAAATTGTTAATTTTACAGTTTATTACTGAAAAATTAGAAATTTTTACAGTTTATTAATATAAAATTAACTGTATTACTGTAAACAACATTATTCTTTTACAGTGTACGACACACATGGGCTACCGTTAGTTGTATACATCATTAGTATCAAAATAATATAAAACTTATTGACTGAAAGAATAAACAAAATTTTCTGATTATGTATTAAATTTTGTTTATTACGTTATTTTGCGTTTCGTTGTCTCTTCTTTTACTCAAGAACTTATACAAATTTCGGTGAGTTTCAAAAATTATTTTTATCTTATAACCATTTATATGTTTATTGCTCATTTTACAGATAGAGTGTACAATAACCATGTAATTTGCTTCGTTTAAATGGAAACTATTTTGTGTTTTCGAGGGGGAAAAGGAATAAAGGACAAAAACACGAAATGGAATTTCGAATATAAACTATTACCTTTTTCTTCCCGTATTTTATCCTCAATGCTCCCTATCGGGAACGCATTCATGTTTAGAACAGTTTATGAGTTCCATTTCTTATGAAAAGCGAGATCCAAGTGTCAGGAAATAACGAATTATGTGTTTTGTTAGGAACCGAAATAACCTAAAGAGAGCTCTGTCGTAATAGTTTATTGCAACATTTTATTTACGCAAAGAATAAGTTCTTACTTTATAGCTACTGAATAGTTTACGCAAAGAAATTTCGTGCTTCGGTAACGACAGAATAAATGGATACTTTATGTCGTTTGTTGAAAGGTAAGAACTAAAAGAAATCTAAAATGAAAAGAAAAAAACACTTATGCCCACTTTTTTGTATCATTTTTAAGTGCTTTCCAGTAAAGAGCCCCGAAAATTAATATTTATTTTCCTATGAACATAGAATTGCGTTCGCACAATAAGTCCTGATGTAAAGAAAATACTTTAAACTTCCGTAATCTATGGTTTGAAATTAAAAAGCATTGCTTGTCATTATTATTTATTAATACGCTTTTATTATTTTCACATGTGGGTGTTTGTATGTATGCATGTAACTCTGAATTAAAGATAAAATTCACGTTCTTTACAAATATAAAAGCACTATATTTAGTACTATTGTTAACACTAAAGGCTAAACTATATTACATGCTGATGTACTCTATGTGCTTCAGTTGTTTGTGTGTATGTAAACTCAAAATAAAAAATTAAATTCGCGTTCGTTGTAAATATAAAAGTAATATATTTAATAAGATTATTAATACTAAAGTGTAAACTATATGACATGCTGATGTATTGATGTGCATGTTAGTTTGATAAACTCTAAAAGCGTATTTTTTAGTTTTTTTGAACTATAATTTTATTACTTTATTGTTGAACTTATATAAATAATGGAGAAAAATGACACGAGTCGATATTAAAAAATATCATTCAAAGTACCTGAATCCCAATACTAAGCGTTACCTTGCTGTTGTTCCTCTCTCTTTTTGTTGTAATGTCATGAAACATGAATGCAAAAAGAGACTGATTATAAATCACCTCTGTTTAATTGACTTTGAGCTATACAACATTACTGATAAAACACTTGCCTGAAAAGCCGACCATTCTGCTCATCAAATATTCGCGTGATTTTTTGTTTTTCACAAACACTTTCCTTTGTCAGCTTGAAGACGACCCCAATGCTGTCTAGATTTAGTTATTCTTGTCTCTATATGGCCACCACGAAAAAAAGTAGCACTAGCGACATCTTAAAGATTTTTAATCTGTACTTTTTGAAAATTAGTTTAAAAAAAAGACCATCAAACCACAACAGTAATTATTGCATCAGTCAAACGCAATGATAGACCAAAGATGCTGTTTCATACAAGCATTTTCTGCATTACATGATATTTTGAAAGAAAAGTGAGAATTAATTTTGAGGTTCCCTATTACTGTACTAGTCAAAGCAAGGTAAATACACGGTGTCCATAAAATATCTACGGAGTGCTGAAAATTTCATTAAGTTAAAAGCATGAGTTAGGTCACTTCAGTCAATTTTGAAGAAATTAGTAACTCATGGAAATTCTATGCACCCCAGTTTTAGCTAGTTTCACCAACACTGACTTACATAGATAGCGTTGCTGTCTCATTTTTATAAAAACAAAATTCCATGAATGGTAATGTCTACTGTGATACATTAGAGGAAAAAATTCCCCCTCAGTAAGTTGATATTGATGCGGAGAAGTGTCTTACTTCAGCAACATAACGCGCAAACTGCTTTTACGGTATAATTACTGCATGGAATTTAGCAAATTTCACAAGAGAATTACTTCTACATCCTTTTCATTAAATTCATCGTTTTCATAAAGAATTTCCAGTTATTTTGTGCGTAATGGGCATTATTATAAAGGTATGTTGAAACAATGGTAATTTGTGCTAGACTAGTTACGGACACCTTTTGTCGTTTATAAGAAATAATATAAGGTAATTTTCAGAAAATAGCTAACTTTACCTCAATTTTGCCACCATGTGCAAAGTAATCACAATTTAAAAGCTTTTTTGAAGCAGCAAAGAAATTTGCCTTTCTGACATTTTTAGTCTGTAACGGCAGAATTGCCCAAATACGTTAAGAAGTCTCTTTTTGCACTCGAATCTTACCAATCTTCTCAATGGCGATGCAATGCAATTACTTTTCAAAGCAGATAGACTGGAAATATATTTTATTCTCTGGGAATAACTTTCATCAAAAATAAAAAGAAAAACGCATCAGAATTCATGTGATGCTAAAATTCACAAATATTGAATAACACGCTAAGACTGTATCATGTCGTGAAGATTATGCAACTCAAATAAAATATTTATAAGGTAGAAAATATTGAAGATAAAGATAAAACTTTATTAACAAGAATTTCGTAACAAAAAAAAAAAACTTTTAATCTAAAATTATATGAAAATGGAGCGAATATTAAAAAAAAACTTTCAAAGGAAGACTAATACTGAACATTTGATAAATCTGCCATTATATATCTCCGTGAATATTTTTAAAGGATACTTTTAGAAGGAAAAAAGATAATTAATAGATTTTTTTAACAAAAGTATGGATGTTTTTCGCCACAAAGTCGAACGTTTTTATTTCTTAGACAACGAAATGATTACGTAAAACGTGGTAGATACAAAAAGTTAATGACTGGCTCCTTTTTACTGCGGGTTGAAAATTATTATTCATATGTTTGTTTCACGTTCTTTGGAAACTGATTCATAAATGCGAATCATTTCTCCCAGAGTTCTGAAGGAGCTAGTTCTGAATTAAGTGAAACAGATTTAAAAACACTTCCCTTATGTGGACGAAACATGCCTCATTATTCGATATCAGTAAAAGAAAGTGGCGCTGCCAGGGGGGGTAGGGGGTGTCATAACTCTCCCCATGAAGCAAGAAAAATATATGAAGGGCCAGGGGAAAAAAGATGAAAATGACCAAAAAGCGATTTCGAGAAAAACGAAGAACAAAGTTTGATTTCTCGTAGCTCCTTATGTAGTTTTTAGAGTTTTCATACACATTTCGGTCTTTTCTCATATTTTTTACCCCTTGTTGTTCTACAAGATGATACTAGTCCGTCATAGCCCCTAGATAGCGCTAATATCTCAAAATTGACGAAAAAGTGACTTTCATCTTTTTTCCCCCTGGCTCTTATCATCATTGATGCATCAACTCAACATATCAACACGCATGTAAGGGCCTAAAAGCGCGTTTTTCGACCTTTTATTTCGAAAATTCTCCAATGACATCTTACATGAAAAATTTCGCCATACGCCATTGGTAACAGCTGATAGCAGGCTGGTAACAGCTGAAAGTAGACATTATGTTTTTAACATTAAGAAAGTTCTGTCCAGTTCTATCTATTTCAATCAATATATTAAACACATTTCCCGACTAATAACGAGAAATTTAAAAAATAGTTTTTTTTTCTGGAATTCCAGTTTAGTTCCTTTTGTTTCTATGAAGATCCAAGGAAACAAGTGCCAATAAACTTGATTACGATTCTTTTCAGATAAATTTAGATTCAACAAGCAGTTTGTTTTAAGAAAAATTTTCCCACGTTGCAACAATTCTTGAAGCAATTAGTTTAAGAAAAGTGCATTATGTTCTTTAAAAATTGAAGAGTTTATTGAATAAAGGCGAAATCCTTTTTTTTTTTTTTTTTTTTTTGAGATTAGTTCAATGTGGCAACATCGAATGATTGTAGAATAGAATCTGTTGCGTTATTTAAACAGCTGAGAAAGGAAGGTCAAGGTTTAAAAAAATCCCCTAAAAGTACAGTAAAATGAAGAAAGGCAAGAATTTCGAACGTTCAAGCATAATTTTCTAGAAATCTGGAAAGATTAAAATTTTGCAATTCTTCCCTGAGTCTTTGTTTCTAAATAAGTTTTTGTAGCAAAAATTTAGAAGTTATAAAAGAGCTCAATCGTTTAACAATTCTTTACGACAAGTTAAGTTAGTAGTGTGAAGTAAAGTAGTAATTTTAAAGTAGTTTTAAATTAAAAGTTTTAAAGCAGTTATTAGTTAAGTAAAAAGTTTATCTTGTCACACAATGTGCATGTACGTACGTACAACAATATGATAACGTACAAATGCGCATATTTAGTGCTAATAAGGCTCATTGGAAAATAAATGCCAGATATACTTCTTGAGTCACTCAGGTATAAATACCCAGCTGACAAGCAAAACTTCCAAAGTTACCTTTTAAACTAAAATACCCAGCAGTTTTACGACACCAATTGTGCCAATTGAATTTCAGTTATGACTGGGTTTTCAACTAAAGATATTAAAAGTATTCAGAATAGTGTTTTGTAACGAACAGTTTCAGCATTCAGCTTCATACTTTATGCGTAAAAAAATCTAATTAAAAAAAAAAAAGAAAACTGTTTATTTATCTTACAGTAAAATGTAGAACATGTTGAAATCGCAATCGTTTATTCTTTCAGAAACAAATTACTATAATTATCAATCAATAACAACCACATCAAAAAAAATGTTTTAGCCAAAACTTCAAATTTGCTCAGTTACAATGTGAAACCAAGTCACTCGCTCATTTAAAATATTTATTTTAAGATCAATATCTCTTGCTCGGTGAAACTAACAAATATTTTTGAGTTGTTCAAAAGCACTTCGTAAAGCAGTTGATTCAAAGATCAATTACGTTTTAATTTAATGTCATAAGTTCTTCTGCATTAATATTATGCTGTTAAACGAGGAAATATAGATGAATAAATTTTCATGCAGAGCCTAAATACTTTCAACTGTCCAAGACCGAACAAAAATATTGAGTTCGTATTATGTTACATAAAATACATTTCCAGATCTGTCATGTCATCCAGATACTGCAGATTTCATCCTCATAAGGAGTCATTAGTCTGGCTTAGACAGTAACCGAGCTGGCGGCAGAAATCTTCATATAGGAGCTAAGAATGCCAAACAAACTGGTAGCCAAAGTAAAAATGACATACCAGCTGGCGACAGCAGTAACGATACCTTTCAACTTATAAATTGATGGCTAAAGCTAAGTCATAAAGTATTATATTAATTCCTCCAAAGTTTTAGAGGATAAAAACACAACAACCTACTGACATAGCAGCACACGATTCCCGATCTCGCTTTTAATTGAAGCATTTTTCAAATTCACAAACTTTTTTTTTTCACAGCAAAAAGTTTTATATAATTTTTGCGTGATAAACTTAACATTACTCTGACTTTATATGAAAACGGGTAGTTTTTCATTTAATATAATATTAACAAAACACGTATTTGAATTAATGCATTGGCTCTCACTTGCAGTTAGCTCAAAGCCAGAATGTATGACAAAATCATCACCAACTACAACCATTTAAAACATCTTTCCTTTACAATGAAAACGTGCAAATTTCAAAGCGATCTGTATAAATTTTCCTTTGTAGCGATCCATATTGGTCAAGTATTATTATTAGCTACAGAAATTTACGGTACAGTTTGGAATTTCGTGTTTATTTAAAACCTTCCAATTTAAAGATAAAAAATAACGTGTTTATTGAAATTCATGAAAAAGTATCAAAATATTTTTCTTACGGTAATAAGCTTAGTAAACAATTTAATCTACCTTGACTCATTGCAATATCTGAAAGACAAAAAGCATTAAAAGTTTCGAACTTGCTTACCTATTAAAAAAAATTTTAGAACTAATTTTAAAAGTTTAAATTTTTCCAAATTTATATTAAGCATGTAAGCAAGCATCTAAATATTAAGTGAAGAATTCGGAATGTATAATCGAAACAAAGAGAGAGAAAGAAAGTACTGTTGAATAAATTGATTAGGCAAAGAACTGATTTTACATAAGATTTTTAAAAAATGAATTGCGATACTTTTAAAAATGTAACGAGGAAAAGAAAATAAATACGGCAAATTGAATTTTTTGAAGATTGATTTCTTTTATTTTTTCATTTTTCTTCAGAAAATCTTCTATTGAGTTTTCTTTTCAGTTTATTATTTTTTTTTTCATTGCAAAAGTAATCTCATAACTTTTTAAGAAACTTTTTTTGTTTGCTATACACAAGTATTTCCATTTTTTCTATCTGCATTTCAAATCTGAGCGAAATAAGAACCGAGCAAAATGTACATGAAAAAGCTATTCGTTCAGAGAGATCAGAATGAGATATTTTTTAAATGCTTCCTTCACAAAAGTAATTTTCTTTTTCAAAGCAGTTTTAGAGGGAAATGTTTCAAAATTAGTTAGTTAGAAATCGGTATGTCTATATAATGCAGGGTCTCCCCGAACTAAATTTTTAGGTGGGCAATAATTCTCAATTTTCAGAGTGGAACCAAATATTTTGCAATGATAAAACACGGGTAGGTGCACTTTAAGTATATCTAATGCAGTGCTTTCCAACCTAGGGGGATTTGGCTGCTCATGAAGGCGATACATTCTTTGAAGAGAGATAAGAGGAGGGGGTGATGTTTGAAAGGTAAAACAATAAGAATAAAAATTGAAAAAACTCGCAAATATTAAAATTGAAAACAGACTTTAAACCGATGGTTCCGAGTTTAGACAAGGAATCACAAGTTAAAAAAGAAACAAATCAAAGTTAACGAGTTTACCTCCTCGCACCTGGGTGGAACCTTAAGGAAGTATTTTAAAACTTATCGCCAAGTTCATGAATTTAATTTTTCTTCTCATTTTTTCATACAAAATGTCTGTTTTTAATTCCAACAGGTTCCAATTCAAAAAAGAAAATTATTTCATAAAAAGTTCTCTTCCGTTTTGTTAATAATCTTAGACAATTTTTTCAAGGAAGAAAGGGGGCAGGGTGATAGGTTTCAGTCAACCCATAGAGGGGGGCATGGGCTTAAAATGGTTTGAAACCTCTGATCTCTAGAAAAGGGACCAATTGGGCTTAAAATGTCTCCAAATTTTCCGAACTATCAGACAAAATTAACCGAGTAAAAAGTTTTTTAGAGATCACAGTGAGATTCCGTGATGCAGTAGGGTAAAAAAAGCTCGTCCAGTTCTAAACGAGCTTCTTGTTCATGTTGATATTCAGTTTAACTCACAAAATATAATTTCAGCTTTTTTTTTTTTTTCATTTATACTATAGATTTCCTGAGAAACAAGCCTAATTGTATACCTTCTGCGAGAAATGCGAAAAACGGTTGCATGCTTGCACTATGTAAATGAAAAACATTCCACATTTTTTTATCACGTTTATTTAATTAAATACCAACTAATTCGCTAGTTGCGATTAAGATACATTTTTTTTCCTATAGGAACATTTTAAATCCTACTTCTACTTACAAGCGAACGCAATAAGAACCTTTAGACACGACTTTAATTATGTAATCCTTAATTAAGTTAATTAACTCTGCTTCGTTTAAGATTTCATCTAACTTTCTAAGTAGCCATTTTTTTCCACTTATGAGATTTTATGTTTCAGGTGACCACCACTTTTTCACGGTTTTCTCTTCTGATATTTAATAATTTCATAATTAATGAACAAAATAATTAATGCAAAATCTAATATGCTCAATTAAGGTTCTTTGACTTCAGCTGAGCAACGAGTTTATCTAAACGCATTTTTTTTCTGAAACTGGGACATTCTTTGCCATTATTTCACATAACATATTGTAAGCGGGATAAAAATGAGGTGCAATGAATACGAAATTCGACTCTACAATTTTTCATCTTATTAAATTAATAGTTCATTCACGAAAATCCAAAACCACGCATTAATTTTTTTTATTAGAATTTTTAAACAACGGAATTTCAACTCCAAAGAGATAAAGCCCCGGGTAATTAGTACAATTTCATATGTGCAACCTTTTCACTGCAATTCCTGGTACCAAAAAAACTGAAAGAAAATAGTATAGTTTGTGGAGGAGAAAAAATATACCTATAGCTAAAAGTAGCCAAGGCCTAAATAATGCCCGTCCTATACGATAATTTTTACAAAATTAGTTTTTCATCAAACGTTAAAACTAGTATAATATGTCTTTAAAAAATACTACACTGAAAAAAAAAAACTGCTGTTTTTACAGCATAATACTGGCGGCCGAGAATTCAGTTTAAATCTGTCAAATGCACAGTAATAAAATGAAATTGCTAATTTCACAGTAATAACTAAAATTGCTAATTTTATGGTTTATTACTGTGCATTTTAGTTTTAAACTTGAACATTTGCTACCAGTATTATACTGTAAAAACAGTTTTTTTGTAGCGTAATCATTAGTGTAAAATAGTTAAAACTTGTAATTATACGTTGTTCATTTTAGAGAGCGAATTAAGTTATTTATTTAAAAAGGAATAACTCTTAATTATTAATGCAATATTATGCTTACATTGTTTTGCTGAACAATTTTCCTATTGATTAAAATATAAACATTTCAAAAATCATTATTTAATGCGGTCCCGTAACTAGCAGTAAAATTATTTTTAAAGTAAAGTAAAGCATTGAACAACTGAATATTTGATCAAAAATTTTAGACATTCATACAAAAGCTCTTCGAAATTAAATTCTCAGTAAAATATAATATGATTTTAGAATCCATATTTTCGTTCACAAATTAATTTAAAAAGTAATAGAAGAAATCTGAGAGTATATTTTTGAGATTATAAATGATACTTCTGTTATTGGGTTGATCTTCACCGAATACAAGACTATTTAGGTACCATATGCAAACTATCAAAAAACTTATTAACATTAAGAGGTGATTTTTTTCAGTTTAACTGTGAATCAAAGGCTGAAACAAACTTACAAAAATAGTATAAGAAGTTAACCGGATTGAAGATAATTACAATGTGAAGAAACGGAATTATTGAAAATTTTAAAGTTGATATCGATTTCAAGACGAAAATGTCGATGAACATGATTTCAGTAAATTTATTTTATTGAGAACATTATTCCTGAAAAATTTTCACACTTTATCTGTCCTACAGTGTAAATATTATTCACAAAAAGATTTTCTTTCTTGTGATTCTTCGTAGCAAGGAGAAAGTAGGGCAACAACGCATCTTAAAGCTTTGAAGAGAAGTTAACGATATTTAGAGATATTTCTAGGACAAAAATTAGTATGCATACTTTCCTGTACATTTGACAGACAATATTTGGAGTTCGTAAGTTTGGATGCAATTATTTTTTCACAACTTTTGCAAAACAATGATTTATAACCCATAGGCGGGCTAAAACTAAAAAATGCAAGGGGTATAATCGCACATATTAAGACTACAGGTTGTACAAGACTCCTGAGTTGAGTTGAGACTAATTCTCCAAATGTCTGACGAAGTCAGACAAAGTCCATCAGACCATTGACCCGGAGGAAATCGAGGACAAGAAGAGGTGAATCAAAGATATCTTCTATGCAAAGTCCTAGACAGTCCAGGATGTGCTCTGGAGAAGCCTACTGGGTTTTGCATTTAGAGCAAACGTAGAAGACTTTCCTGCCCTCAATGAATGAGAGACTCTTCGTGTGGCCGCTTGCTAATCTAGAAATTGCAGTTTTCGATGATCTGTCACCAAGGGTTAAACGATGTTAGACGGGTTAAACAGCCCCTGAAGGGTGCCACTTGACTCCCTGTGGCACCCTTAAAAGTGCGATGGGATGCCATAAAGTAGCATGGAGTCAAATGGCTCCTTCAACTGTGCTATAGGGAGTCACGTGGTACTCCGCAGGGGTACCGCTGGTGCTCCCACGTTTCACCCTTAAAGATGCCTTGTGCAACCTGTAGTTTAAGCAGTGCGTTTTCAATAAAAAATAAAATAATTTTAAAAGTTAGTTTAAAGGGGAAGATAAAAAGACAAAAAAAGTAAACAAGACGAAGCGTCATCTTCTTTTTCACAATTCAAATAATCATTACGGACTCATTTTTTCCATAGTACTGAAATTTAGCTTTTAGTGTTTTTCAACATTTCATGGGCAATAATTTTGACTACTTGTTCTATAAGAGTTTAAACTTTATGCGTTTCAAAATACTTTGCATCTCAATCCAAGAATAACAGTATGTATCCACTCAACAAAGTTTTAAAAAAAACCTGCATTTAAATAATTAAAATCAATTTGAATACAATATCAGACAATAAAAACTTTTCTTAAATAATTTAAAAAATGGCAAAATAAAAAAAACATAAGAAATAGTCAATTTACTATTTATTTATTAATGTTTTAAATTCATATTTTACCATAATCGAAAGGGGATTAAAATAACAATATCTAATGATGAGATTAGTTGTAAAAAAAGCAGTCAAAAGCTGTGTACTATGAAATAAGTAAAGTAGTATTTTACTCACGAGATAAATTGTTTGCTCTATTTTGCCCAAACATTGTAGCCATCCTTCTTTCTCTATCGATGTAGCTTTGCCATTGCAGAATCTGCAGGTTTCGCCTTTCTCATCGTGAAATGAACTGTCACATTTCGCAGACTTTCTTTTAGGAAATATCAAGTTTATTGTCTTTCTTTTAGTACTGTCTTTTTCTTATTTTTTTCTCTCTGCTTAATTCATGTAAATATGAGTTTCTCTTTTTGAGTTTTTATACTACTTTCCCGTAAAAGTAAAAGAAAGACGAAGAAAAGCATGAAAAGTGGCTTCATGCATCGTAAAAATTTAGCTAAATTCAAAAATAAATAAATAAATAAATAAAGTAATTAAATTAATATGAAAAAATTAAAAATTTGAAGTCAGGGTTGTGAAATTAGGAAATTGTTCGTCTGTTGATATCAGGGTTGCCAGACGTCCCAGATTTTAAGGGACAGTCCCGTTTTTTGAAATACTGTCCCGCGTCCAGGGGACCTTGATACGGTACGGCTAAAGTCCCGTATTCTGGCTAGAAGCAACATTTTACAAAACGAAACATTATTTTCAAAAAAAAAAAAATGAAGTAAAACAGAAAATGTGAAATAGAGTGATAAGAAAAATGATTGAATTATCTTCCTGTTCAGAAGTAATGCTACTGTTCTATTCATTTAGCTCAGAAATTATTATGACAATCATTTCAACAAACGTTCGTTGTAAAAGTGGTGTATCCAATTGTAAATGATTTTACTATGCGTTATTGTAGAAAAGCTCTTCTCAATTTTTCAATTGGATGTGTTCAGTTATTATTAGTCACTAGATTGTTTGAAGCAATTAATTTTAATCTTTTTGCTTCGCTTCGCTTTTATACTAAAAGATGTAACTAAATGTTAATCCATTTAGTAAACAAATACGCGTTTTAAAAACATGAAGATACATAATTTTTACAGTGAGCGACAGAAATATAAGTTACAGTGAGCTTTATGGCAACCTAAAGACCATCAAAACTTAGAAAGAAATATTGTAGCAGTAAAATCAAGCAGCAAACATGATTTTAAAAAAAGGTTTTCACCAAAAGATATTGAATATTTATTTTTTTTATTTGTTTTAGGTTAACTTCTTATAGTAAGTTCAAGTAGTAAGGTTTAATTCTATGTCTACCCAATTGTAATCAAAATGTTTGTTAATGACTCATTAAAATTTTTTTACATTCAAATTTCCCCATTGGTACGTCTAGCTTTTTGAAAAAGTGTACTAAACATTAGTCATCAGTAGAAGCGACTATTATATCTTTCACGCCGAGACAGGACCGTCATGTGGGACATCAGGACGGTTGATCAATGGCTCCCCCTCCCCCCTCTTTGATTTTAGGAACTTAGTGTATTTGCATATAAGTGGATTTTTTTTTAAAAAAAAATTCACACTGAAATTTGTGTGTGAATATCACACTGAAAATTGTGGGTATAATTTACACTGGAATTTGGTATAATTTACCTGTTGCCCTCCCCCCCCCCGGTAAAATTTGAAACTACTTGCCTACATCAGGAAAAAGGGTGTTAATAACAGGGAAATACGAATTTTCACAATAATTAGTGTAAAACCTTTTCCTATACTCATATTCATGACGAAAAATAACTATGCAATGGTAAAAAACGAAGTCTTTATTCATATGATCATTCTGTATTTTTTTCTTCATTTATACTTGTGAGAAGCATTTAACATTAAAGTAAAAATTCAACCTTTAGAATTCATCTCTCAACCCCTCCCCCGAGCCTGTCCCGTATTTACAGTTCTTAAATCTGGCAACCCTGGTTAATATATCCCTCGATTTGAATTATCTGGGCGAAGTCAACTCAATTTCAGTATTTGACTTTGATTTGAAAAATTTTCGTTTAATTTTGAACATTTCAAAAAGCCTGCCCCCTCTCCCCCCTATTAACCCATTTATGCCCAAGTTTTTCTTAACAATTTTCTTCAATTTTTATCTGCTTAAAACTCTTACTCGGAATGTTTTAAATACATTTTAGGCCTCAAATAGATCACCGCTGCCATATTTATTAAGTTATTCTATGTCCTGTTTGTGGGACACTGGGCAATGAACATATATATGAGCAAAAAGCGACTATACTTGAAATTTTCACAGGTGCAAATCATTAGTAATTTCTGATTGTTTAATTAAACAAAACGAGTATAATCTTTCAAATTAAACTTTTTAAAATTTTTACATATAATTTCTACTGAATAATAATAAAAAATGACGAAATCGGATTAGTTATTTTGCATGGTATTGTTGAAAAGATTATCATGGAGTCTTACTTTACATTTTTCACATTTTCTTGTCGTTTTACCTAGACATTGAACACAACGAAATTGCCTCCAAGTCCGTAATCTTTTTTGTTAGCAATTTTACTAACGTATTTTTCTTGATAAGAATCAAACTGAATAAAGAAACTATTCGGACAACTTAGACATCACTAGCCCTTGAACCCTAATCTACCAATAATTGACTTATAATTAAAGATGAGATTTTATATTATCACATAAAAGAAACGTTGTCAAATGAAAATGCAAGTTTATTACGCTACAGACAAGTAAAAACGTTTTCGACTTTTTGTACTCATTCCCAGTGTCCCGTAATCAGGACACCACAGATTGAGCATAATTGTACAAAAATGATATAATCATTTTTGCCAAACTAACATTACGGAAGACTTCTGTGATCTATTTTAAGCAAATTATTTTAAAATAGTTTAATTTTATGAAAAATAAGTTCGTAAAAAACACCATCTTTCTGCGACTACCCATGCTATATCGTTGTTTGACTCATTTACCTAAAAATAACTGCCAATAAATGAACTCAAATGTCCAGCTAGAGGCTTCATGTGGTTTTCTCAAGAAGAAGGAATATTCTACTTGCGAAAAACAGCTTTAGTAAAAGGATATACGTATTACAGGTCTTTGTCTGCAATAACTAACAAGCGTCCCATTTTTAGCTACTGGTCAAAAATGGGTTAAATTTAAGTGAGCAGTCCGATTAGAAATTTTTTTTTTCAAAGATCTCGGCGAGGTCACCTCATTCTCGTCTTTCGCTTTTTGATTTAAACAATTTTTCGTTCAATTTTGAGTAGGTCAAAAAAAAAAAAATACACTGGCGGAAAAAAAAATCCCAACACCAAGAAAAAATTTCTGTAGAGTAATGAAATTTGAGTAATGCAATTGTCTAGTTAACATGTTTAATTGATTAAATGTACAAGATCACTGGCTAATTTAAGCTCAAGAAAATGCTGTACAAATGTGAAATTATGTTAATTTAGTAGAGGGTGTAACCTCCAGAATTTTGAAGGCAAGCCTGCAAGCGTGCATGCATTATGTCATACAGGTGCCGAACGTCACTTTGTAGTATGGAGTTCCATGCTTGTTGCACTTCTTGTGTCAATACTAGGACCGTCATTGCTGACTGTGGATGATGCTCGAGGTGCCGTCACAAGATATCCCATACGTTATCAATTGGAGACATACCTGGTGATTTTTTAGGTTATGGTAACATGTCAGCACTCTGTAGAGTACATTGCGTTACAGCAGCGATGTGAGGGCGAGCGTTATCCTGTCGGAAAACGCCCCCTTGAATGCTACTCATGAAGAACTGTACTACTGGTTAAATTACCAGATTGACGACAAATTTTCAGAAAGTGAGTTAGGGATAACCACAAGAATGATCCTGCTGTCGTAGGAAATTGCTCCAGAGACCATAACTCCAGGTGTGGGCCTCGTGTGTCTAGGCCGTAGACCGCTTGGATGCAGGCGGTCCCCTGGACTCCTTCTGACCAATATACAGCCACCACTGGCACTAAGGCAGAATCTGTTTTCATCAAAAATTACAACAGATCTCCACTCTGACCTCCAGTGAGCTCTGTCGTGGCACCACTGCCGTCGGAAAAGGTAATGGTTTGCAGTCAATGGAATACCGACTGCAGACTGCCTGGCTCGGAGCTGTCCTTGAAGTAAACAGTTTCTTACCGTTCCTTGGGTCACGACGGTACCAACTGCAGCTCGAATGTCAGCCGCAGATGCAGTACGATGCGCTACAGCCGTACGCAAGATTCGGCGATCTTCCTTCTCAGTCGTGCCACGTGGCAGCTCGGAACTCGATCTTTTTGAGGTAGTACCATCCCTTGCCCATAGCTTCCAATAATCATGCATGGTGGAAACATTCCCACCCATGTCGTTCTGCAATATCACGAAATGAAAATCCACCTTCTCGTAGTCAAATTGTACGACCTCGTTTAAACTCTGTGAGCTGTTGATAATGGGTTCTTCGTCTTCTTAAAGGCATTCCTAGCTAACATGAACGCAATTCAGCAAATTTCACGGCAAAATAATACACACGAGCTTCACAACATGCTTTTAAAACAAGCCTTATTTGCATGTTCTGAGTGACGCCAGCTGCGCCACACTTATGCGCGGAACGCGAAATTTCAATCGATGTCATCTTTCAGTTGTATAAACACGCCTATCAAATTTCGTTTATCTAACACAAGTCTTTCTTGGTGTTGGGATTTTTTTTTCCGCCAGTGTAATAACCGGTCCTTCTTAATAAGTTTTGAGTGAACAGTTCGATTCGAATAAACTTCTTTTTGCTCAAAAGATCTCGGAAACGACATACATCTGCAGTCCTATAAAATTGGGATGTGACAGCCCGATCGGTAAGGTGTTGAACTCGTGACCGGAGGGACCTGGGTTCGATCCCAGCCGATCAAAGATCCACCGTCCTGATTAATGATGGCTGGGGGACGTTAAAAATGTCGTGGTCACAAATTCCTCCAAGTTAAACGATACCTCTGGGGGTGCTGGGCCAAGGGTTTGCTCGGCCCTTGGTCAGGTTCAAATGAACAGAGCGCTCTTCAGGGCCCTATCCCGGTTAAACCACTAGTTGTGGTAGGTACGGGGGACCCTGGAGTGTGTGAAGTCCTATAAAATTAAAAGAATATTGATCAGATGCTAGAGTGTCGATATTAACATTCGAGAAAATAGGCTCGATTAGTTTTGGACGGAATTT
>JAXGGA010019296.1:0-20349 GCA_038373865.1 Uloborus plumipes
TAACTTTACAGAAAGACACAAAAATTGCTATTTTTAGTTTATTACTGTGCATTTTACAGTTTTAAATTGAAACCTCGGCTGACAGTATTATACTATAAAAATAACAGTTCATTTTTTGCAGTATGGGCAACATTTCTTCTGCTTATATGATTATAGATAAGAAATACATTTTTGTTACAACACACTCAATACTATTTCAAAGTGTCTGAAAAACTTTATCCTTATGAATTGCAAAAAAGAACTACTTACATGCCATAAAAGCAAAAGTTTTAACTTGAAGCTAGAATACTTGATGGTGCAAACTAAAGCATGCTTTAAGAAAATCGCTAAAAGTTTTCCTCCAAACTATAATTAAGTTCCGAACTAAGTGACCAGAACAGCGCTACACTTTTCTGTGACGATAAGAATGGCAGGCTGTAACAAAAAGACAACATTTTACACTTTGCTGGCGTTTGAAAATCTGGCGTTTTAATAAAGTTGGAAATATCTAGCTAAAAATGTGCGCATGGAAAGAAAAAGACTTAAGAGGCAGTAAAGGATGGAGCTAGTAGTTTTGCCATAGCAGGCGATATCTATTTTTCCAGAACTTTTTTTTAAAAAAAAAAAGAAGAAGAAGAATAGAGGAAAAAAGAAAATGAAGAAGAAAAAACATTCACATTCATTCTAATACAACTCTGATTAGAAGTATTGAAAAAATTGACAAGGAAAACAACAGTAAAAGAAATATATAAATACCTTTGTGTTTAAAAAATAAAACCAAAATAAATGGATGATGAGACATTTGACAAAAGCAAACTTTTGTTTGTCACATATAGGCTCAAAATTTTGCATTGAAAAAGACGTTCCTTGTAAAGAAGAAATACATGTCTGCAGTGCTCCTGTTCATTTGTGGTTTTAATATTAGTCAGGTTCATGCTTTCCCCCTACCAACTAACTTCATACAAATTGGTGAGTTGTTTTAACTACAAACGATAGGATCGAACTACGAACTCATCGCATGAAGTGAAAAGGGGGCGCCCCTAAGACAGCTCAAGAACTGCGACCACAGGTCTATTGTACTATCAACTCACCGCATACAGCGAGCTCTCAAAGCAAGCTCATTTCATCCTTCGGGCGTTAAGGCACATGTTGGTTGCGTTTATAAGACTGCAAGAACTCTGCGCCGATATTTGTCGTAACGAATATGCTTTGAATAATATCTTAGAAATGGTAACTTTTAACGCTTGGTAGAACTTTATGCAGGCTACGTGAAACTCTCATCCAACAATTAGAGATTTCTTCAAATCGAAACAGCTTACTCCAGAAGTTGTGTAATGTTACATCAATTAACAATGGTAACCTTACAATTTTTTTTACCCTGCAGCAATGCACTTCTATATATATATATATATATATATATATATATATATATATATATATATATATATATATATATATATATATATATATATATATATATATACTAGCGGTACCCGCACGGCTTTGCCCGTGGTATAAAATTAAAAGTTCATTTGTAAAAAAATGATATAGCAGAAAAAATACTCTATTTTAGTTATAATTCAACTATAATTCCTTCAAAGTATGATATAAAAATTTGGTATGGACCCTACACTACTTCCTTTTACGTGTAAATTTCTTAGTAGATGCCTTAAGTGCTAAAATAGTGCTTGAAGTGAGTAAGATAACAATTCAAACATTTGCATCCCTAGTTTGCCACGAAACAATGCAAAAAAATGTTTTACAATAATTAATCTCCTAAATATCGCCGATTTTAACATCATTCAGTAGATTTTTCGCAAAATATCGCCAATAGCGCCAAATTGAACCCAAAAAAATTTTTTTTTCGCTAAATTTATTGCCAACTTGGCGATATGTCGCCAAATTGGCGTCAAACACTTGGTGACCAAAAGCTTGGCGAGATATCGTCAAGTGGTCGCGCCAATTCATATCACTTTGGTCTGCATTGAAAGCCCTGATTACCCCATAAAGGGGTAAATCACCCCCTTGGGGACATTCGAATGCAACCCCAAAGATAGGTGCACAAAAATAAGCCAAAAGAAAAAATAAGAAAAATTTTGTTGCTCACAGAAACCAACAGAAATCTTACCAAAGTTTAAAAGAAGAAGAAAGTTTTCTTTCCTAACTTCAAAAACAAAATAATACATTTTCCGAAATGACATACTTTAGAAAGAACGTTGCAATATCGCAATAAGATAGAAGTAAATATACTGAAATAGAATTGAATGCCAAATTGTAAAAAAGTCGCCAAAAAAATAATTTTTAAGATTGTCTTTCATTATTTATTAAATGCAATTATTGCTGCAAATTACAGTCCAACAATAAATAATCACATTGCAAAAGTATATTTGGAGCAATTTTTTCTTTTAAACTCAACTGATCCTAAAAATTTTAAGTATTAGTCATAGAAATTTCGTGCATTATTCTTCACAATGATAATAAAAACAATAAACATCGACAAAGATCAACCAGCAAACGATAAATTAAAAGCTAAATTCGTTCACTCAAGCCATTTGCTGCAATTTATATTGAAATAAATTAATAATGAAGTAAAATATGTTTTGCAGACGATAAATTTAGAATGGTATCCTGTATTTTAAGGAAAGGACTCGATTTCTCATTTGATTGACAGGTGCCATCTTATCACGGTTTTTAATATTTCATTTGACTAATTTTAATAAGGCTTGGAGTTTGGATTGTTACAAAAACAAATACATTTTTAAAATTATTAAGGGAAAAAGAACGAAATAAAAACGTAACCATGGTAACAACATGAAAAGTTGATTTCCGTTGATAAAATAATTCATTTCATCTCTATTTTCAAACAAATTTTATTCGCGAGCAAAGCCATTTTAGAATCGTTTGGCTTGCTTTACTGAAGGTAAGCCTTGAATTTCGGGATTCTAAAAACAATTGTTACAGCTCTCCTGATGATCGTAGAAACTTCGAAAAAACGTCATTTTGTGCAGAAAATTTCAAGCTTTCGAATGACATAAGACTTGAAAATGTGTATGGAATATTTCTTCCCTATTTTATCGAATTTCCTCTAAGAATTCGAATAGAAAAAGAACGAAATGGAATGTTCGAAAAATCGCTTCGAGGTGCAAAACTACATGCTACAAACTAATTTTGTGCCAAGTGGCATGAAAATCGACCGAACGGTTTTGGCGCTACGCACGTAACAGACAGACAGACAGAAAGAAAGAAAGAAGGACAGACAGAACCACCTTCAGCTTTATTATTAGTAGAGATATATAAATGTATGTATGTATGTATATTTGTACGTTTGTTCCTTATACAAATCCAGTTTTTGTCGGATTTTCATCAAACTTGGCACAGAGGTTCCTTAATGCACTAGAATTCACATAGGTTGGGTTTTGAAATTTAAAAAAAATCCAAAAAGCTCAAAATTCAATTTTTTTTAAATCTCAAAATGGCCATTTTCTTTCAATTTTGAATACATAGAGCAATAGAGGTAAGCCTTTAAGCATAAAAATTGACAACATTTTAACACATTTAAATATGAGTATATTCCAATAAAGATAATGATTAACAACAAATTATCAATTTTACGCTCACCTATTTCATTTTAGCATGAATTAGTTTAAACATGATGCAATACCGGGCAATAAGCTAGTAGTCATATATATTTCAACAAGCAGGTTCCGGATCCATGACAGCTTCATTTTGAGTTTTTACTTCAACCCAGAGTTGAGTTAACTTGTCAAAAGAATTATTGTACTGTCGGTCATGGGAGGGAGGAATAGTAAGATCTTAAAAGCTGCAAGAATATAAAATACTGTACTCAACAGACTTCCTACTTCGTGTTTCAAAATGGAATCTGTTTTTTTCTTGAGATTCCAACAGAAACATCGACGGTATTTCATGCATTTTTGAGAGTTAAAACTCGTGAGCTTTCACATTATTCAATAGAAAACGAAGCAACTTCCACCTGAAGAAAAGAAAAGGAAAGAAGAGAGATGGTGTATGCGTATAAAAGGTTTTCAAAATTGATCTGTTGCAAATAACTTTTGTTTAAGGCTCCATACTTTCGGAATACACTGTGTTTGTCCATTGCTTTCTCAAGAGCTGTTAATATCGCCGGTATCTTTAAAATCACTCATATTTTATTTACTAAATAAAAACCAGGGCAAAGAAACTAGCCATAACAATAACTCTTAATGCATCGTTTTCCGACTTTTTCACTCTTGCTAAATCTCTTTCACAATAAAAAGAAAGTAAAATAAGCTACAACTGCACAAATTTGCAATACATTGCATTTCTTTTACTTTGTGTTATTTTAAATATTAATTTATTTTATTTTATTGTATTATATTTTATTTTATTATATTCAATTTTATTATATTTAATTTTATTATATTTAATTTTATTATATTTAATTTATTATATTTAATTTTATTATATTTAATTTTATTTTTTTATTTTATTTCGTTTTATTTATTTAGTTATTTCATTTTGTTTTATTTATTCAGCAAACATATTACAGTTTTAAGTGTCAAGTGCAAAGTCTTGAAACACTACTCTCTCAGTCTCACAAAGCCATTTCTTGAGCAAAAACAAAAAAAGGACTAATGGCATTGCTCCATTTTCGAAAGGCATTGCTCCATTCATGCAATTTTCTTTTTTGATTAGTTGCGCTTGTCAGCTCTATATGAGATTTAAAACAAACTAGGTGACCCGTGCGGAATTCCGCAAAAAAAAAACAAAAAAAACTCTAAACTTAAAATTTAATACGACAATTTTTATTGGCTTCATTTGCACAACATCGCCATCTACTGCCGTCGTTCTGACAACTTTTCAAAGAGATCAAATACACGTTCACTTTTACAACTACTACAAAAGTGATACCCTATATTAAAATCAAATACCCAAGGCTACTACTAAACTAAATACTAACGTTATCGCAAAACTACCATAGTATTTTGAAACAATAAAAGTTACAATTAAGGTTTACCGAGCTAAGCCTTGGCTTGAAATGTCGCATTTAAAATTGATTTGAACAACAATGTAACGATTTTGACAGTTGAGCAAAAAATTTAACTTTTTCAAACTTCAATCGCTTATAAGTCGCTTAAACGTGGATTTTCGAGATTCTCGTTACGCGGCGCTAGCGGAGAAACGTTCTAAAGAACGCATTTTTTTTTAATCTTTCGAATGAAATAAAAATGGAGACGATACGACAATTATTTCGCTAGATAGAGTCAATTTTGTGCCCAAAAATTGAAGTTCGAATAAAAAACGAACCGACATTTTTTAGAGGGTGGGTCTAATTTTCGTCAATAGCCCGCGGGATAAGCTTCATAATCATAAATTTTCTTACAATTCGATAAAGAAATGAGCGAGTTTCGACCGGGTATAGGATTCGGCTTAGAGAAATAATATATGGAGATATTTCATTAAATGTAGAAACAGATCTTTATTGAAATCGAAGATAAAGTTTCACTTTTAGTCATGTGTTTCAAAAGTTACCTTTGTGTACTCTCGAAATACATACTAACTTGATTCAATCCATTATTTTCTCTAAAATAGGCTGTTGTTGCAAAGCATATGGGATGTTCTTGTGAGCAGTTTGTTGCAGAATTCAGAGACTGAAGTTTCATCCTTTCTTTAAACTCCAGACTAATGAGCCTGAACAACTGCAATCTCTGGATGCTGTAAAAAAACTGTTCAGTCTATACTTTAAACTCTGCATTAGCTTCGGCAATGAGGCAGTTACTCCAGGATCTGGGGATCTTCAGAGGAGACTGAAGTTTCATCATTATTTTGATCTCTCCAGACGGATGAGCCTCAAACAACTGCAGTCCCTGAATAGCGTAAAAAACTGTTGGTCTATGCTTGAAATTCTGCCTTCGCTTCGACTATGTGACAATTACTTATAGTTTTACACGTTCTTGTTATTGTTTTTGTTTTTAAATCACGTATTTGAGTTGAATATTTGCTGTAAGCATGTGAATATCCTGTACAAAGTTAGAGCTGTTAAACAAACTTTGTACCAAAGAAAAGAAGAAATTCATCTGGTCTTAAAAATAGTGATTTATAAAAGGAAAGAAAACTTTAAAAACAAGTTATTCAAAACAAGCAAAAGCAGAAAATTACACACCAGAAAGTTGTCTATAAATTCCAGTTCCGAAATTGTTTGTAAATCAATTTCCCGATATTTTTTCGGGATACCCCAATCCTCAAAAATAAATAAATAAATAAATAAAAAACTTCCGAATAAGATCGTCTTTTATCTCCCTCGTGAGCCTTTCATTTCTCTTGCTTATCTTGTTGATCGCTTCCCTCGGAGTTGTCTACGCCAGGCGCCTTTCTTATTTTCGAGAAGAATTTATGGCCTGTTTTGATGATCGAAGCCAGCGACATCAATCTGAGGAGCTTGACCAATAGTTTTTGATAAGTTTCTTATTTAAAGTTGTTCCATGGATGGAAAACTTTTTTGCAGGAAGAATATTAAAAATAGGAAGAGACTCGAGGAATACTTTTGTTAATTTCTCTTTTTAGATAAACTTTTTTTTTTGGTGCACTGCAAAAAATAAACTGTTGTTTTTACAGTATAATACTAACAGCCTAGGCTACAATTTAAAACTAAAATGCACAGTAATAAACTGTAAAGTTAGCGATTTTAAAGAATATTACGGTAAAGTTAGCAATTTGACAGTTTATTGCCGTACAATTTATCTGTATTATACTGTAAAAACAACATTATAATACTGGCAGCAGAGGTTCCAGTTTAAAACTAAAATGCACTGTAATTACTGTAAAATTAGCAATTTTACAGTTTAGTGCTGTATGAAAAGCAATTTTACAGTTTATTACTGTAAAAATTAGCAATGTTTACAGTTTATTACTATGAAATTAGCTGCATTATACTGTAAAAACAACATTCATTTTTTACAGTGTAGATAAACTCTTTTTTGTTGGTTCTGGATCTTTAATCACTTGTGTAACTCGAGAGTGCTCATAAAAGAACCTTCGACAGCAAAAAGTATTTCTTTCATAATGTGTAATTCTGTTCTAGACTCTGTTTTTAATTAAATTTCAAATACGACGGATGCCATATTGTCGGCTGCATACTACAACTAGGTGAATAATTTTTTGGAAAAAAGTAGAATGCTTCACTTTTGTTGAAAATGTTTGTGTGGAGAAAGACATAAATATTTTTAATTAAATAAAATTTAGAAATGTTGTTACACGTTGCAAAAAATAAACTTTTGTTTTTACAGTATAATACTCTGCCAGCCGAGGTTCCAATTTAAAACTGTAAAGTGCACAGTAATAAACTGAAAAACTAGCAATTTTGCAGTTTCATACTGTAAAGTTAGAAATTTTACAGTTTATTGCCGTAAAATTTAGCTGTATTATACTGTAAAAACAACAGCATACTACTGGCAGCAGAGGTTAGTTTAAAACTAAGAGGTTTAGTTTAAAACTAAAATGCACGGTAATAAACTAAAATTAGCTATTTCATTGTTTGTTACTGTAAAATTAGCAATTTTACAGTTTAGTACTGTAAAGTTAGTAATTTTACAGCATATTACTGTAAAATGAGCAATTTTACAATTTATTACTATAAAATTAAACTGTATTATACTGTAAAACTAATGTCCATTTTTTGCAGTGTGGTTCTGGATCTTTAATCACGCACTTGTAACTCAAGAGTGCTCATAAAAGAGCCTTCGACAGCAAAAGTCTTTCTTTGATAACGTTTAATTGTATTCTCGACTCTGCTTTTAATTAAATTTCTAGTACGTTCGGGCGCCATATCGTCGGCTGCATACTACTACGTAAATACATTTTTGGAAAAAATAGAATGCTTCACTTTTGTTGAAAACGTTTGTTTGGAGAAAGACATAAACATTTTTAATTAAATAAAATTTAGAAATATTGTTACACACTGCAAAAAATGAACTCTTGTTTTTACAGTATAACACTGGCAACCGAGGTTCCAATTTAAAACTGTAAAATGCACAGTAATAAACTAAAACTAACAATTTTACAGTTTATTGCCGTAAAATTTAGCTGTATGATACTGTTAAAACAACAGTATACTGGCAGCAGAGGTTCCAGATTAAAACTGTAAATTGCACTGTAAAAGTAGCAATTTTAAAGTTTAGTACTGTAAATTTAGAATTTTTAGTTTTTACACCAAAATTAGCTGTATTATACTGTAAAAACAACATTCATTTTTTACAGTGCAATAACATTTCAATCAACTCTTCCCATCCCCCCAAAAATTAGTGTAAAAACATAAAGTCGTTAAATTTTCTTCCAGACAGAATGAAAAGAAAGACAGTTGCAGTTACAAATGTAGTTGCATTCTCTCCACGATAAACAGTGGCTCTCAAAAGTGTTTGTACACCTTAAAAAATTGTAGTAAGGCCAAAACCCTCAAGAGCTGAATTTAAATATAAAGATCAGTATTTTTTTTCACATCTTCTCTGAGTCATTCTAAAAAAAAAAAAATATATTTTTGTTTTATTTTCTGTTTTTTTTTAAGAGTGAAGGCTTTTACGGCCGGTGTCAATATTATTAGACTATTCCGGGCTGTTGTGCAGTGGTCTAAGTGATATTGTTCTAAACGTTTCGTCCACATCTGCGGCGACCATCTTCAGTGGGGTTGACGAAGCTTCCAGGGAGGATTCGTCGTCCCAGTCGTCGAGAGGAATCTTCCCTGGAAGCTTCGTCAACGGAACTGAAGATGGACGCCGCAGATGCGACCGAAACGTTTGGAACGATACCACTCAGACCACTGCACAACAGCGCGGAATCTTTTAATGATATAGATTTTTTAAATTTTAATATTGACTAAATTTCTTTTTGAAATGGGTCAAAAAGTAAAGAGACAGAGAAATAACATGACACAAAAATGTTCGTACCCCGCAATATTTTCAGCTTAAGTCCTGATTAAAATTCACACCTGCCGTTTTATCATTATTCTTGCATTGTATTGACGCTTAAAAATCATTAGCCTTTATTTTTTTATTTTATTTTATTTTATTTTATTTATATATTTTTTCTTTTTTACTCCGAAAAAATAAACTTCATATTTTTAAATATCTTGTATCCATAAAAAAACAACAGACATCATTAAAAATGTGATTATTTTTCACCACAACAGTGACAAATCTGCTCGAAATATCATTGAATTTGTTAATTTATACCATTCTATAGTGTAGTACGGGATAAAATGCTTTAAAGAAATACATTGGATTGAAACTAAAATAAGAAAGTCAATTGGCAAGCCAGCAACACGTGATTAGAGATTTATAGATAGAAAATTTATGAAAAATCTACGCTTGAGTATTGTGAAAGTTTTTGCAGAATTTAAGGAAAAATTGTATGTTTCAATTTCAACTGAAAATGTTCGCCTATAGTCCTCTGAACAGCTGGACTACATGAGCCCTTTGTCTGCAGAATTTTTTTGTTATTGCGAAAAACGGAGAACTTAGGCTTTCTTTCTCTTCTCTATCTCTACTAATAATAAAGCTGAAAGTTTGTCTCTCTGTCTTTCCTTCTGTCTTTCCTTCTGTCTGTCTGTCTGTTACGCACGTAGCGCCAAAACCGTTCGGTCGATTTTCATGCCACTTGGTACAAAATTAGTTTGTAGCATGTAGTTTTGCACCTCGAAGCGATTTTTCGAAAATTCCATTTCGTTCTTTTTCTATTCGAATTCTTAGCGGAAATTCGATAAAATAGGGAAGAAATATTTTATACACATTTTCAAGTCTTATGTCATTCGAAAGCTTGAAATTTTCTGCACAAAATGACGTTTTTTCGAAGTTTCTACGATCATCAGGAGAGCTGTAACAATTGTTTTTAGAATCCCGAAATTCAAGGCTTACCTTCAGTAAAGCAAGCCAAACGATTCTAAAATGGCTTTGCTCGCGAATAAAATTTGTTTGAAAATAGAGATGAAATGAATTATTTTATCAACGGAAATCAACTTTTCATGTTGTTACCATGGTTACGTTTTTATTTCGTTCTTTTTCCCTTAATAATTTTAAAAATGTATTTGTTTTTGTAACAATCCAAACTCCAAGCCTTATTAAAATTAGTCAAATGAAATATTAAAAACCGTGATAAGATGGCACCTGTCAATCAAATGAGAAATCGAGTCCTTTCCTTAAAATACAGGATACCATTCTAAATTTATCGTCTGCAAAACATATTTTACTTCATTATTAATTTATTTCAATATAAATTGCAGCAAAGGGCTTGAGTGAACGAATTTAGCTTTTAATTTATCGTTTGCTGGTTGATCTTTGTCGATGTTTATTGTTTTTATTATCATTGTGAAGAATAATGCACGAAATTTCTATGACTAATACTTAAAATTTTTAGGATCAGTTGAGTTTAAAAGAAAAAATGCTCCAAATATACTTTTGCAATGTGATTATTTATTGTTGGACTGTAATTTGCAGCAATAATTGCATTTAATAAATAATGAAAGACAATATTAAAAATTATTTTTTGGCGACTTTTTACAATTTGGCATTCAATTCTATTTCAGTATATTTACTTCAATCTTATTGCGATATTGCAACGTTCTTTCTAAAGTATGTCATTTCGGAAAATGTATTATTTTGTTTTTGAAGTTAGGAAAGAAAACTTTCTTCTTCTTTTAAACTTTGGTAAGATTTCTGTTGGTTTCTGTGAGCAACAAAATTTTTCTTATTTTTTCTTTTGGCTTATTTTTGTGCACCTATCTTTGGGGTTGCATTCGAATGTCCCCAAGGGGGTGATTTACCCCTTTTATGGGGTAATCAGGGCTTTCAATGCAGACCAAAGTGATATGAATTGGCGCGACCACTTGGCGATATCTCGCCAAGCTTTTGGTCACCAAGTGTTTGACGCCAATTTGGCGACATATCGCCAAGTTGGCAATAAATTTAGCGAAAAAAAAATTTTTTTGGGTTCAATTTGGCGCTATTGGCGATATTTTGCGAAAAATCTACTGAATGATGTTAAAATCGGCGATATTTAGGAGATTAATCATTGTAAAACATTTTTTTGCATTGTTTCGTGGAAAACTAGGGATGCAAATGTTTGAATTGTTATCTTACTCACTTCAAGCACTATTTTAGCACTTAAGGCATCTACTAAGAAATTTACACGTAAAAGGAAGTAGTGTAGGGTCCATACCAAATTTTTATATCATACTTTGAAGGAATTATAGTTGAATTATAACTAAAATAGAGTATTTTTTCTGCTATATCATTTTTTTACAAATGAACTTTTAATTTTATACCACGGGCAAAGCCGTGCGGGTACCGCTAGTAGATATAGATAAAGCTGTAGAGTTTGTTTGTTTGTTTGAACGCGCTAATCTCAGGAACTACTGGTTCGATTTGAAAAATTCTTTTTGTGTTGAATAGTCCATTTACCCAGAAAGACTTTAGGCTATAGTTTGAAAAGATTCGATAAGCGATTCGTTTTTTATTCTAATTCAAGGCAATTTTCACATAAATCGCCGAATACTGGGGTTAAAAATTACTTGCACATATTAATGTTACATATCATTGGAAGCAGAAAAATTTTGTCCGTCCTATGCAGTTTGTTCCGATTCTCTAACTTAAACACAGCACGAGTTATGCAATTTTTAAACTTGCCTTTTGCAAGGCTTCACCCGATTTCTTGCAATACTTGGTTCATTAAAACCATCAATAAAAAATAAACGAATTATTCCACAGTTTTGATTTTTACGCCATTGGATAGAGCGATATTTTTAACCCCAGAATTGATTCGACTTACAGTCGAAGAACCAAGCTTTTATCTCCACTAGAAAAAAAGTTACAAGCGTTTGAACTTTGAGTTCGAAAACCTCTTTTCTGATCAAATTATTAACGTTTTATTGCGTTACTATGCCGACATCTTTTAAATTCATTGTTGGCTCCCTTTTCTTCATTTCGTTTCTTACAAGCATTTTATTTTACTGCGTTTCTAGGCTCTCTTAGCTGTGTGGTATATAACAAGGCAAATAATTCCTTTTAGTTCGGTACAATTTTTAGCCTTTAATATTTAATTGTGACATATTGTAGCAATTTGATATTTGACAACAAACGTGCCTTTTAACTTTAAAAAAAAATAGTGGGGAAGACCGCAGATATTGTCGATATCGTTTTTGTTTCGTACTGCTATTGTTTTCTTATTCTTTTGACTTTTTTTCTTATGCAATAGGTATGTAAGTAGGTTTCAAATGAGTCAAATATTATTTTATTTATTTATGTTTTTTTTAATGATTTAAGATAGTTACTAATCTAAGCAAATAATATGATTCATCATATTTTTGTAACGTTTTTACTACTTTGTATCATTGGTACTAAACACATAATTTAATTGCATAGTATTTTTATATTGGGTAGTGTTTCATTATTCTTTTAACGTTTTTTTCCTTATGTATCACATATATACGTTGGCTTCAAATGAGTCTAACTTTTTTTAATGGTTGCATATAGTTACTGATCTAAATAATTTGATTTGTCATGGTTTAGTACAACATGGGTACTTATCTAAACACATAATAAAAGTGCGTGGTATTTTTATATTGGGTATTGTGTTGTGTAGTACATTTTTACAGAGGTAGCCCGTGCAACGCCAGGCCACGCAGCTAGGTCTTTTTTATGTGTAAATAATTCGATTGACTTTTTAATGCAGGAAAGCTCTTTAACGAGCCGCTTTAGCGGAGAGTATGTTAAAATTTTTCTTAGTATTTTAAAGGCGAGCCGGCTTGGCGGCGAGTGGTTTCTTGAAACTTTCCTCGCTACTTTAAAGGCGAGCCGCCTTGGCGGCGAGTAGGTTGTTTAAACTTTCCTCACTACTTTAAAGGTGAGGCACCTTGGCGGCGAGTAGTTTTCTCAAACTGCCTTCACTACATTAAAGCCCGCGCAACGCCGGGCCACGCAGCTAGTAACAAAATAAATCTTTACTAATATATAAAGCTGTAGAGTTTGTTTGTTTGTTTGTTTGTTTGTTTGAACGCGCTAATCTCAGGAACTACTGGTTCGATTTGAAAAATTCTTTTTGTGTTGAATAGTCCATTTACCCAGAAAGACTTTAGGCTACAGTTTGAAAAGATTCGATAAGCGATTCGTTTTTTACTCTAATTCAAGGCAATTTTCACATAAATCGCCGAATACTGGGGTTAAAAATTACTTGCACATATTAATGTTATATATCGTTGGAAGCAGAAAAATTTTGCCCGTACTATGCAGTTTGTTCCGATTCTCTAACTTAAACACAGCACGAGTTATTCAATTCTTAAACTTGCCTTTTGCAAGGCTTCACCCGATTTCTTGCAATACTTGGTTCATTAAAACCATCAATAAAAAATAAACGAATTATTCCACAGTTTTGATTTTTACATCATTGGATAGAGCGATATTTTTAACCCCAGAATTGATTCGACTTACAGTCGAAGAACCAAGCTTTTATCTCCACTAGAAAAAAAGTTACAAGCGTTTGAACTTTGAGTTCGAAAACCTCTTTTCTGATCAAATTATTAACGTTTTATTGCGTTACTATGCCGACATCTTTTAAATTCATTGTTGGCTCCCTTTTCTTCATTTCGTTTCTTACAAGCATTTTATTTTACTGCGTTTCTAGGCTCTCCTAGCTGTGTGGTATATAACAAGGCAAATAATTCCTTTTAGTTCGGTACAATTTCAAAGATTTTAGCCTTTAATATTTAATTGTGACATATTGTAGCAATTTGATATTTGACAGCAAACGTGCCTTTTAACTTTAAAAAAAATAGTGGGGAAGACCGCAGAGATTGTCGATATCGTTTTTGTTTCGTACTGCTATTGTTTTCTTATTCTTTTGACTATTTTCTTATGCAATAGGTATGTAAGTAGGTTTCAAATGAGTCAAATATTATTTTATTTATTTATTTATTTTTTAATGATTTAAGATAGTTACTAATCTAAGCAAATAATATGATTCATCATATTTTTGTAACGTTTTTACTACTTTGTATCATTGGTACTAAACACATAATTTAATTGCATAGTATTTTTATATTGGGTAGTGTTTAATTATTCTTTTAACGTTTTTTTCCTTATGTATCACATATATACGTTGGCTTCAAATGAGTCTAACTTTTTTTAATGGTTGCATATAGTTACTAATCTAAATAATTTGATTTGTCATGGTTTAGTACAACATGGGTACTTATCTAAACACATAATAAAAGTGCGTGGTATTTTTATATTGGGTATTGTGTTGTGTAGTACATTTTTACAGAGGTAGCCCGTGCAACGCCAGGCCACGCAGCTAGGTCTTTTTTATGTGTAAATAATTCGATTGACTTTTTAATGCAGGAAAGCTCTTTAGCGAGCCGCTTTAGCGGGGAGTATGTTAAAATTTTTTTTAGTATTTTAAAGGCGAGCCGGCTTGGCGGCGAGTGGTTTCTTGAAACTTTCCTCGCTACTTTAAAGGCGAGCCGCCTTGGCGGCGAGTAGGTTGTTTAAACTTTCTTCACTACTTTAAAGGTGAGGCACCTTGGCGGCGAGTAGTTTTCTCAAACTGCCTTCACTACATTAAAGCCCGTGCAACGCCGGGCCACGCAGCTAGTAATAAATAAACCCAAAATGCTTTGGAATAATGCCTTATTTGCAGATTAAAGTAAATTTAACATGTTTGGTTCCGATCCATATAATTGTAAGGCGAAAAAAAGTGAAGATTTTTTCTTGTGCACGGGTGCATGTCAGCAACGGGCGATTGGTAATTTGATATTTATTGTTAAAAAGACGAAGCATGCTGTTTATTTATATATTTTATGACAAAATTTAAAACTATCGGCCCAAATTTTGGGCGTTGGAAGTGACTTACTTTTTTCACTGAGATTATAAGAAGCACATGGCTTTCAACGTTCGCTTTTGGAGTCTCTAAGAGTGTTCACAAGTTTTCGAAATGCAACCCGAATTACATCCAAACTTAGTTTAAATCCAATGGAACTTATTTGGAGAAAACATGAAATTAAAACTAAAAGCAAAATTAAAGAATTATAATGATCGAAGAGTGAATGAACACTGGCTTAGAAATCATAAAAAAGAAAAAAAAAACGAAATGTTCTTCCAGACGTTCAAAAGCTTTTGTATGCACTGAAGAATACCATACTGAATATTAAATCAATGAAAAATTAGATTATTTTCAAGTATGTAAATCAGTGGCGTTTAGTAAGAAAGTCCCCAATAATAGCCAACTCAGATACTTGGAAATGTAAACAGAAGCATCTATAATTTGATTTCAGTTTTATATAGACAGTCATAAATACAGAAAATTAATTAGATGATGAAAAAAAGTATCTTAAATAGAATAAGAAAACTTCAGTTTTCATTATTGGAGTTTAATTTCGAGCTTCAATGGGGGGGGGGGGGAATCTGGACCTGGCGACCACCCCCATTTCCTACGTCACTGATGTAAATATATTTTTTTAATATACGAAGACTTTTGCGAGATCAAATTCTTGATACCTTTTGATCATTAATTTCTTAAAAGCCAGAATATTTGATGTAGTTTTTTTTTAAATAAATCATAGATCTTACTGTGAAATACCCATTCCGAAATATCAATTTCAATTAATAAATAAAACTCTATTTCATTGAAAATGGTAAGTGTACAAACACTTTTGGGACCCACTGTATACTAGAATGAGTCATAAGTTTTGCAATTAATTACTTTCTTTTTACTTTCTTCGATATCTAATCTATAGAAGAAAGTATCGGATTCGTGAAAACTTTCGATTTTCGACGGATTTTCAGGTTTAGATGTGTGCTGAGTTCAATTCGATCATTTTTGGAAAATGTCTCTCTGTGTGTGTGTGTGTGTGTGTGTGTGTGTGTGTGTGTGTGTGTGTGTGTGTGTGTGTGGTGTGTGTGTGGGGTGGGTTTGCGTGTGTGTGTGCGTGTATGTGCAAGATGCGTTTATCTAGTAAATTTGAAAAAAAAAAAAAAAAACTAACATGCTTAAATTTGTGTAACGTTATCTATGTTGTCACGTATTCCCGTAAAATGAATAAAACACAGAAGAATTCGAGTTCAAATTGTCAATTCAAACTCAATATTTTCTTATTAACTGCCTTCTGGAAAATTATAAGTTGCATCTTGTAATCTGCTTTCATTTATAAAAGTGCAAGAAACGTTGAGTAACCTTTTATTTACTGTCATAAAAATTAATTAACGTTTTAATGAACCATTCTCAAGCTCCGAAAAACACGTTTTTGCTTCCATTGAGTTAATTAAATGCAAAAGATGCAGCTACTAAAAAACTACAAACATTCACCATTACCCGAATTTTTAAAACGAAAGCAAAAAAGAAAACTAGTGCTTTGCGTCTTTTATTTTTAGTTCACGAAGAGAAATCCATTTTGAAACAAGACTTTTTTTCCTGTTTTTAGTTTATTTGTGTTTAAAATGCTCTTAAAATTCAATTAAATCTCTACGTTGCATTTTACCTTCAAGCAATTTTTATAGTAAACGAAATGGATAAACGAACTTCTGAATGGTTTGATGATGATTTGGTTTCATTAGTTTATAGACTTTGAAGAAGTTTATGTATTAGTTTTATCTGAAAAAAAATCTCCTTTTCAAGAATCTTGTCAAAACGTTTTGTTTATGTTTTGTACTATTGATAAATTTTACTTACAGTTCTCATTTAAGAGAATGTGGGGCAAAGTGAAATGGCCAAGACAATTTACCATTTTCAAAAGCAACAAACTGGAAGCTTGTTTTGAAAATACAATACATAAAAAAAAGAATAACGTATTTTAAAATAAAACTTACATTGAAACACTGTTTTTATTATTGGCAGTAAAGTTGTTCCTTCAAAAAAAAAAAAAAAAAAATGAAAATTTTCACTTTTTCCCCCATGAGGCATAGTAAAACATTTTTAAAATTTAATATTTTAATTTTTTTATGAAAAATACTGATAATCATTTGAATGTGTTAAGAAAAGAAAAACTGAATAGAGAATGAAATAATTAACGAATAAATAAATAACTTGTAAATACGAAAAATAACTGGATGACTAAAATAGTTAATGATAAATACGAAAATAAGTAAGTAAAGAAATAAATAAGTGAATTTTTTACTGAAGGAATACAAAAGAATTTCTTAATTAAGGAATATGAAAGTGATGTAAAATGGTTGAAAGCGTAAACGAAATTAATTGTGTCACTTTGCCCCACATGCACTTCACTAATTGTAAAAAATATTGAAAATAAAAAAAACATAATTTTAAATAAATAAAGACTCCACCAAGCATTAGTAGGCCTTATTTCATACACTAAATGCTCAAAAATAATTATTGACTTACAACAAAATTTTACAATATGAAAACCAATTTTGGATAGTTGATAGTCTTGTCGCAAACTTTGATTTTCAGATATAAATTTCTCATGTCCGAAATAAGTTATATTTGTGATGCTATATGGTTCAAAGTTATCCGAGAGTTGAGCTAAAAGTATAAACATTTTACTATTTCACATTTGCCCCGCTATTTCACTTTGCCCCACATTCCTCTACTTTTGATCAAAATTGTCACATTTTTCACATTTCTGAGATGTGCCCATATTTTTGCTTGTGAAAGATTTACATATAAGTTTCTCCCCCCCCCCCTTCCTCTTGAATAAAGTGGAGGGTAACTGGCAAAACAGAAATAACGTAATTGAAGCCCTATCTGCAAAAGTATTACAGACAAGTTTCTTGATGTTACGAGAAAACAATTTGTACTAACTGCATAAAACTTTACAGCCTCCACATTTTAGAAATGAAAAATTTGAAAAGGCTTCAAAGCAATCCTTTCTTCAGGCATCTGTTTTTCAGGATTTACTGTCTGTCCGTGAAAACCGCTCCTAGCACTCGCCAACCATTCCACTTAAAAAAGGAGTGATGGGTTGTAAGTGGGAACTTTCCGAAGTTTTCAATTTAAAACTTGCATTTGTGCTACCCTTTTGACACATTCAACTAATCTATGTGTTTGAAATTAGCATCGTTCTACGTTGCTTGATAACGATAAAAATGCTTCTTATTATTATTCCCTCACTGTTATCTTACCTACCACCCCTATTTAGGCAAATACGTGGAAAATTTTACCTAAGAAAATCAGACAGTTTCGTTAGTGCGTTCCAAAACCATGCGAAAGAAAAGTATTACAGCCTCACAGGAGAGTTGGATTTCTTAGTGAATGCACGATAGAAGGCTGCACTGACTACTAGCAGTTGATTTTTTTTCTTTCTTTGAATTCAGAACAGAGGCTGAAGAAACCCAGTTTTATCCTCAGAGACATTGATTTGTTATGCGACTGTGGATGACTTTGACGACGGCTTTTTAACCCTTTATGTCCCAAATTAATTTAACAATAAATTTTTATACATATATTCCTTCGTTTTTTAACTGAAAATACATTAAACAACATACAGGGTGTCCACTCCAATCGTGGACCAATAGCTAATTTCTAAACCGTTAGAGATAAGCATATAGTTTATTTAGGAAAAAATCTCCAAATTACGAAAGGAATTTTGGGTCTATTCAATGTTTTTCAAAAAATCAAATTTTGAAAGAGTTACGAAATTTAAATTTTTATACAGCCCCCCAGTACTATCAATCATATTTAGTAAAACATTCTTGACACTGTAACGTTTAAAACTAAAAAAAAATCACTCTTCTACCATAAAAATTGACCGAGTTATGACGTTTTGAAAAATCAAGATTTTGAAGGAGATCGCATACGGTCCCTTAAGCGATAGCTCGATGACGTCATGAAATAATGCAAAATCTTGATTTTTCAAAACGTCATAACTCGGTCAATTTTTATGGTAGAAGAGTGATTTTTTTTTAGTTTTAAACGTTACAGTGTCAAGAATGTTTTACTAAATATGAGTGATAGGACTGGGGGGCTGTATAAAAATTTAAATTTCGTAACTCTTTCAAAATTTGATTTTTTGAAAAACATTGAATAGACCCAAAATTCCTTTCGTAATTTGGAGATTTTTTCCTAAATAAACTATATGCTTATCTCTAACGGTTTAGAAATTAGCTATTGGTCCACGACTGGAGTGGACACCCTGTATATACCAAGTAAAAGTTTTTTGAAAATCAGTAGGATCTAGGGACCCCTACGCCTTAGGGCCCCAAAAAACTGTTTCCGATCGCAAGTACCATCTGTTGGATTTTAAGCAAAGCACAAAGGAGTGGTACTTAGACTTCAGCATGATTCCAGCCATTTAGGATTTAAAATACTAAATTAATATAAGAGGGATTTTTGAGTCCCGTCGGGGCATAAAGGGTTAATGTCATTTATTAATGTACCGGCTGACACCAAACCCGCTGCTCTCCAATCAGCGATCTGAAGTCTTACCCCTACTTGATAAATTTTACTATCCTGGACTTTTAAAGTTCAAACATTTTCTAATGTAATGACGTTGAAAAATAAAAGGAGATCGAAGCTGCTTTTGGAGTGAATTATTATTTCAATAAGATTTACGAGAAAATATTATTAGTCTGGACTCCATTAAACTGGACTTCTCTCAGTCTGGACATCAACTCAAATGTACTGCATACTATATAAATAAAATACAAATTAGCCCAATAATGTATTTTTGCAGGATATTTGAGATACATCCGTAACTTAATTGTTCAAGAAGTTACTCGAACTCAAAATACCATGTAGAGTACACTGTTAAAATTGCGGGCTACACATGGCATCTTTTAGGGTGAAACATTGTAGCACCAGCGGCACCCATTGACGGTGCCACTTGACTTTCTATGGTACTCTTGAAGGTACCATAGAGCACCCATCAAGATGTCATAGCGCACAAATCTTAGGGAATCATGTGGCACCCTTCAGGGGGTGAAGCTGGTACCACAATGTTTTACCCTGGAAGGTGTCATGTGAAACCTGTAGTTTTAACAGTGTAGTCTGTTTACATGTCTTGGCTCAATCGATAGGTTACTTGGTTTAATCCGTTCTTTCATTAATTCGGACCATCTGGATTCCTCATTAATCCTTATTAATGAGGTTCTATTGCATTTTTGCCAGTAATAAGTGCTTTGGCAATGTTAACAAAATAAAATGCTTTGAGTTGCACCTAAGGTTCAATTAAGCTGCTTATAAAACTGAAGTTTCTTCGAGAAATTACCTATTAATATGTTAAAATATACGTAATTTAAATAAATGGTAGTTTTCAAAATTCAATTGTGTAAGTAAAACTGATAATTTAAGCGAAACGAGAAATCCTATTCATGCGTTTTCTATCGCAATAATTGGCAATTAAAACTATGTGTTTTATCATTGATTTCTCATTTAATTGGC
>JAXGGA010019297.1:0-20349 GCA_038373865.1 Uloborus plumipes
CGAGCCTACGTCGGCCGGAGCGGTTTTTACACAAAGTGCACGGCCGATCTTGTGTCGGCCGGGGCAGGGAATGGGTTAATGTGTTAAAGTATGGTGTTTTTTCAAAGAAATTTAAAATTTAAAAAATTTATAACTTCAAAAATAATTGGGCTATGTAACTGAAATTTGGTATTTTTTCATATGTCTATGATATAATGCTGCATACCAAAAATCATGAAAATCTGAGACATCAAGTCTGAATCAGTGTGTTGATTTCACATGGAATGACCCTTTCCACTTATTCCTGTAGATTTAATTTCATTTTATGAATTAATGATATTGTTTTCAATTCCTTCCTGATGTCTTTATTGCTTATTTTGTCTAGTCTGTAACATCCTTTGACACTTCTTAAAAATTTTGTTTCTTATGATTGGATTTTACCTTTATCATACACACACTTTTTTTGAGAAATCAGGCTTCACTTCCATGTAGTAAAGTAGGTATAGCTATTGTTTTAACAAGATTTTATTTTTGTGTCTTTCGTTGTGTTAGGCAATGCTTTTTTTATGGATCTGCTCATGTATTGAAATTTACTAAGATGTATATCATTGTGGTGGGCGTAAGATATACACTGCTCAAAACAATTAAAGGATATTGAGATTTTGAGTTGATTTTGCACCTAAAGACTATTTTGGTTGATTGATACATTATCGACTACACGTAGTAAGCTATTAGAAATAAAAATTACATTAGTTTGGCAGAAAAAAATGCTTTTTATTCAGCTTTTGGGTACAAAAGAAAAAAAAAGGAAAAAAAACGCATTTTCTGAAATGAGAAAAACAAATAAAAAAAGGGTTTCCCTTGAAGAAAACCACTTTTAGTAAGGGGTATGGTTTCCCCGGACAGCTAGCAGTGTTAAACACCTCTAAGGCATGGACTCAATGAGTGTATTAATGAGGGGCTGGGGTATTCTACCCCACTCCTCCTGAAGAGCTCTTTCGAGTGTCTGGAGAGTTTCTGGAGATGATAGGGGTTCACCCACTCGTCTTCCTAGGATGTTCCAAACATGCTCTATTGGGTTCATGTCCGGAGAACAAGCTGGCCGTTCCATACGTACGATTCCTTCTACAAAAAGAATATCATTCACCAAGTTAGCACTAGGTGGCCTGCAATTGTCGTCCCTTAAAATGATTGCTGCAGCGTAAAGGACGACGATAGGTCTGAGGATCTCATCCCTATATCTATGACCAGCTAGAGTTCCATTTCGGAAAATATGGAGGTTGGTTCGACCATCAATGGAAATGACGGCGTATACTATCACACCTCCACCACCAAATCTGACATTTTCGCGCACAAATGCTGGATTATTTCTTGTGCCACGTTCCCTCCCGATGAAAACTCGCCTATTATCAGGATGAAAGGAAAAACGGGACTCATCAGATAACAGGATATTGCACCACTCATTTCTTCCCAACTAACGTGCTCCGTTGCCCACTTTCTACGGGCACGACAGTGACTTGCACTTAATCTGACACACACCATTGGTCGACTGGCATACATGCCAACGGCGTGAGTCGATTTCGGACAGTTTGTGTCGAAACACGGGTGCCAGTAGCCGAGCAAAATTGTCGTTGCAGTTGAGTGGCACTCATATTTCGGTGCCTCCGAGTCGATAAAACTAAATAGCGGTCTTCATTGTACGTTGTAGCCGGTCTACGTCCTTGTTCTGATCTATGGTCACCACTTTCAGTCTCTAGAAAACGGTTCCAGACCCTGGAAATTACACTTGAAACTCCAATGGCTTCCGCTACCTCGGCTTGTGTTTGGTCTCCCTCTAGGCTGCCAAAAACTCTAGAAGCTTCTGAATTGGTCAAATGTCTTCGTTGAGAGATTGTCACACATCGGAACAATGCTCTTAGAGAATGTCGATCATTCTTTTCTGCCTTATCTTATAGTAAAGTGAGAGTGAAATTTCATTCGCTGCCGCTAAAGAGCCGTTTTCGACGTCAAACTCAAAATTTGCATACTATGAAGTTTGGAAATGAGCAAAATTTACATTTGTAACCCTCTTCTTCCTTTTATGCAAAAAAAAATGTTAAAAAATGTTTAAACTCATTTTTTATAGGTAACTTACAATATCCTTTAATTGTTTTGAGCAGTGTATCATATCCTAAATAATTAACCTTTGGATCCGGGCTTTTTGTATAGAAATTTTCCTTTCAAGACGGGCGGTGCAACTGTTGAACCGTAGGTTCCTTTTCCGCTGAAAACGGGAAGGTGCAACGGCAAGCACTTAGGTTTTATAACTTTGCGGTTCAAATTCAAATCCGTAATCCCCTAGTAAGGGGGTATGAAATCTTGGAAAAGTCCCCTGTTCCAATGGGTAGAAGCGAAGATTTCAACCCCGTCCTCAAAGGAAAAAAGACTTGTGGTACAGCATATGTACCACCCGGTTCTTAAAGGTTGAAATTAGAAATATGTTTGATTAGTTTGTTTTCTGAAATAATATTTGTTTAAATTGGGTCTTTACCTTGAAATGCTATTACCTTTGTCTTACTCTTTGAGATTTTTAAGTTATACTCACTTACAATATATTAAAATCTATAAGTCTTAATCCCATCTCTTAGAATAGGGGTGCACAACCTTTTTCAGCGAAGGGCCACACACGTAACAGAACCTCTATTGAAGGGCCGCAGCAAGCCCATCATTTGGAGGGGTCATGAAGGGTAGGGTTATTGCCCCCCCCCCTTCCCCAAGTTTGAGAAATTGTCTTCCTTTTTTTAAAAATTAATTTATCACATATTTGGCATTGAGTACATATCCTTTGCCTCCAGGAAAATTTTTGAAATGATGGGCTTGGCATCATGCACCAGTGCTTTGCTGATGTTAATAAATGTAAGAAAAATTTGTACACATAATTGATGTACTGATTAATACTGAATCTTTTCACTAAATTACTTGGGGGAAAAACTAATAACTTAATTAAAACTCAAAACTGCGAAATATTGCATACACATGATTCAGAGGGTTAATTATTAGAAAGGTAAAACTGTTCCAGTGAAGAAAATGTTTTGAGCTTCTGATCCTAAGCAGTTTTTCTTATGACAATACAAAATCAATTATGAGATTCAAAAAGTACTCTAGGAAAAACTGCAAAACAGTGCAAAAGCAACTAGGCCAATGCAAAACTACCAATAGATAGGAATTGCATAAAAACCAAAAATAATGAGATAGTAAAAAAGTAATCATACCAAAAATTACAAACATTATATACAACTAAAAATACAGGAAAATGCTATGAAATTAAAATTTTCAATTGGATGGCTGGCTCTGAGACTGAAATTTATCTACCAATTTTGCTGCGTTTGTTGATAGTTAAAATTCTAAACATGCTTCTATTTTAATTAACATTTTTTTTTATTATGGAGGGGTCATTCCATTTTAAATCAACAAATTTTCAAAAAAGTTGTTGCATCACCATTTTTGATTTTGATGAAAATTTGCATGTGTATTCCTTTTACTTCCCAGAGCTCAAAATAGTGTTCATTTTATTTTTAAAAAATTTACCCTTTGATATATAGGCCCTTTTTGTTGTTGGCAACAGCGAAAATCGGGCGTTTTGATGCTTTGCCTTATGAACTATAACTTTTTTTCTATCAAAGATTTTGAGCTCAACTATAGCTCATTGGAAAGCTAAGAAAAAGATCTTTTTATATATGCTATCAATAAATTTCAGATTTAAAAAAAAATACTTATTTTTTCAAGGTCAAAGTTCACAACGAAAATGACATTTTTTACTACTTTCGAACATTAAAAAACCCATGAAGGGTTCAAAGTAACAAGCCGATCTTTTCATCATATATTTATAGTCATGGTTACTTACTGTATAAAAAAAATTGGCTTGTTATTCCACCCCCTTTATGAGATATGCCCCCCCAAAGTTGTAAATTTTTTAAAAAATCCAATTTTCAACGCTAAAAAAATGCATGTGGGGGGCAAGATAAAAAATTTTTTACATGTGGTATTTTAAGTACTTTTTACCAGCTTTCTAATAAAACAAAAGTTGCTTTGTTATTCAAAGGCGTTTGGCAGATATAAGGGACTGAACTTTCAAAAAATTGCACAAAAACAACACGATTATTTTCATTTTTTTAAATCTTTTTTTTTATTTAAATGTAATTATATACCTTATTCTTTGCCTTAAATGCTAAAAAAAGACTAAGAAGAGCAATGAAGAAACATATTTAAAGTTTAATAAGATAATTTAATATTTTTAACACCTGGGAATATAGAATACCACTAAACTTGTCTGATTTTTAAACATCTGATTGCTACCTACAACAGGACTGAGCATTTCTCAACTTGTCCAGGTTTGTTCATACCATGTGGTCATCCTTGTTCTGACTTGCTCTCACATGTGTATCTTAATTGTCTATCAAATTCTGAAAGAAGTAGGTTGTTGAGCTAATGTTTCTGCTGTAAAATCTTGTGAAGCTGATGTGATTTCTCTTCATTTTAAGTTCATTCATATTCACAGAATGTTTTGTTAAAGGTAAAAGAAGAAATTCTTTAGAATCCTTAAATATAAATTTAAATTTGTCTTTCTGCATGTAAACTGTGAATAATTTATGGATAACCGTAAATGCTCCATAGGAGTTTTTGAGAATGATGATTGTAATATTTTAAGTTACAGTAGGCAGTCTACTGTAAATAATATTTCTGAGTACAGTGATGAGGATAAAACTTTACTGCACCTGAGAACGAGGTGTAAAACTATTGAAACTGTTTGTACCTACCAGCAAGAAGTTCCATAAAGGTGGCAAAACTTGGCAAGAAATTTTTTTGCATGGTAGGTACAAACAGTTTCAATAGTTTTACACCCAGTACTCAGGTGCAGTAAAGTTTTATTATCATCACTGTACTCGGAAATACTATTTACAGTAGACTGCCTACTGTAACTTAAAATATTACAATCATCATTCTCAAAAACTCCTATGGAGCATTTAGGGTTATCCATAACTTATTCACAGTTTACATGTAGAAAGACAAATTTAAATTTATATTTAAGGATTCTAAAGAATTTCTTCTTTTACCTTTAACAAAACATTCTGTGAATATGAATGAACTTGAAATGAAAAGAAATCACATCAGCTTCACAAGATTTTACAGCAGAAACACTAGCTCAACAACTTACTTCTTTCAGAATTTGAAAGACACTAAGATACACATGTGAGAGCAAGTCAGAACAAGGATGACCACATGGTATGAACAAACCTGGACAAGTTGAGAAATGCTCAGTCCTGTTGTAGGTAGCAATCAGATGTTTAAAAATCAGGCAAGTTTAGTGGTATTCTATATTCCCAGGTGTTAAAAATATTAAATTATCTTATTAAACTTTAAATATGTTTCTTCATTGCTCTTCTTAGGCTTTTTTTAGCATTTAAGGCAAAGAATAAGGTATATAATTACATTTAAATAAAAAAAAATATTTAAAAAAATGAAAATAATCGTGTTGTTTTTGTGCAATTTTTTGAAAGTTCAGTCCCTTATATCTGCCAAATGCCTTTGAATAACAAAGCAACTTTCATTTTATTAGAAAGCTGGTAAAAAGTACTTAAAATACCACATGTAAAAAATTTTTATCTTGCCCCCCACATGCATTTTTTTAGCATTGAAAATTGGATTTTTTAAAAAATTTACAACTTTGGGGGGGCATATCTCATAAAGGGGGTGGAATAACAAGCCATTTTTTTTTATACAGTAAGTAACCATGACTATGAATATATGATGAAAAAATCGGCTTGTTACTTTGAACCCTTCATGGGTTTTTTAATGTTCGAAAGTAGTAAAAAATGTCATTTTCGTCGTGAACTTTGACCTTGAAAAAATAAGTATTTTTTTTAAATCTGAAATTTATTGATAGCATATATAAAAAGATCTTTTTCTTAGCTTTCCAATGAGCTATAGTTGAGCTCAAAATCTTTGATAGAAAAAAAGTTATAGTTCATAAGGCAAAGCATCAAAACGCCCGATTTTCGCTGTTGCCAACAACAAAAAGGGCCTATATATCAAAGGGTAATTTTTTTAAAAATAAAATGAACACTATTTTGAGCTCTGGGAAGTAAAAGGAATACACATGCAAATTTTCATCAAAATCAAAAATGGTGATGCGCACCCCATTTGTTGATTTAAAATGGAATGACCCGGAGGTAAAGTTGTTTAGAACTGTAAAAGCCAGTACTATTAGAAACTTGATTTGCATACATCAGAGGTCAGAAAAGCAACTAGCCCTTTCTCTTTCAAGAGCTTCATGAACAAGAACTCCAAATGATTTAATGTTTAGGTTTTTTACTTCAAAAAATATCCATTTGCCATGTTAAGTGCGAAAATTAAAAAATGGTGGTTAAAAAAATCGTATTTATTTTGAAAAATGCAGTTGTATTATTGTTCTATATGATTTGTATAGTGCACTACTGCACAAATAAGAAGAAATATTTTGCCCTGAAAGCCGATGCTAAAAGATTGCGGGAAAATTAGTCAAACTCTAAAATTACGCTTTACATGTGGCACCGAAAAAACACATAAAAATGTCAAAATTGCAAAGCATTCAACAGGCAAAAGTGAAATAAGCAGAATTTTTAACATTCAAGTAGGAAACATAGGCCTTGAGGAGTGAAATATTAAAAAAATATGTAATATTTTTCAAGATGTGCGTGAAGGTATTTTTTTTCTTTTCATGTCATGGTTGTTGCTGTAACAATTATTCGGTTTGAATCAGTACCTAGTAAACTATAAGGGTCAACTGTCCACTGTTAGTAATTGAAAATTGAAATTTTCAGGTCTACTCTTTTTTCCTGAAACCCCCTACACTTTTTTTCTCAAGTCATAAAATTTTTCTTCAAGCGAATTTTAGGGCGATTTTATTTGGTGTGTGTTATTTTAAATCTTATCAGGAAAACCTTCTTCTGCATTTTCTTTCCCCCCTCTGAGTTCAAAAAAAAAGTTCTGAAAAAAAAAATTTTTTTTTTCTTTTTTCAACACAAGAAATTAAATGCACTCGCCGGCCGCACATCGCTACGCGGTGAGCCGCATTTGGTCCGCGGGCCGCAGGTTGTGCACTTCTATCTTAGAAAATTTAATTTCTAAAGGAAATTTTATAAATATTTTGCATATTTTCAGCTATTGTTCTTTTGAAAATAGTGTGCTTTTCAATCAAAGCTATTAAATTCTCTAAATTTCTAAATCTATTTACTATTGTTTGGGTTATAGCAGTCCTTACCAGTACATATAGTATTGCAATAGCATTAAAACTGAGGACTCTCGGGGGGGAATGTCATCATATTATAATGATATTTCTTATTATTATCACTTACAATATTGTCGTGTGATTCAATGTTGGAGTATGTCAATTTTTATTGGTTAAAAAAGATAAGAAATCATTTTAAGCAGGTTTTTCTTATTTTTTATCTGCTTCAATTGAAGTGATTTTTTTATTTTCTGGACATATATTAATTATTGCATGCATCATAAAAGCACATTCTTTAAAAAGAATAAATTTTTAAAAGCATAGCAAAATGTTTCTTTTACACATTCTAAAATTACTCTTTAATATTTTGACTTATTTATGTTTATTTCTATTTATAAGTATGATTTTTAATTGCAGCCTCATCCAGAAAAAGTCATGAAAACTAATGAAATGAAATCAATTTTGAAAAAGAAAAGAAAATTTCAGAAGTAAGTACAGCTTTCTAGATTATTAAGTTTTAAAACTTTATCTTCTTTGGGAAGCTATTTTCTCTGTTAAAGAAAAAGAATTAGCAGTGTATTTGTGATTTGTAATTTACATTTTGTCTTTCTAATAACAGAAAATTATCTCATTGCAACATCTTTTTCTATTCAAATTATTTTCACTTGCACACCCCAATTTCCTATTTCACTATTTATTCTAAGCATATAATGTTCAATTTTGAACAGTTGGAAAATTTCAATGTTAAACTTGGGAAAGATTCATTTAAATGCATTTTAGCTCTTTATTGCATGTCAGCTTCAAAGATTTTATGCTGTTTGAAATCAGATTCGATCCATTTTTAGCAAATTAGTCCTTTTACTTTTTGATTCTACAACTTGAGCATTAATAATTTTGCATTCTTTTTAAACCTTCTTATATTTCATATTCTGTAGTGAAGACTTACTCTTGTCACTTTACCATTTCCACTCAATAATGTCAATCCAGTTGCAAGTTTATTCAAGACCACTAGTGAAAATGATCACTAATTGTCACTCATGTGTATCTTAGGATTATGAAAATTTTAGACAGTAACACTAGTCGACTGTATTTAAGTAAAACTGAATTAAAAAGTGACAAAATGTTTTCATGTTGAACAAAATACAATGAAAAAATATAATTTACTACCAAATCACTACTAATCAATATAATTTATTTTCATTCTACTTGATAAATTCATTTTTAAATCTTCATTTAGAATAATTAAATTCAAGCTACTAATACCAATATACATTATATTTACAGGACTGATGTTCAAGTGGAAAACTTGGAGGGTGTAGTATGTATATTTTATTTTATGAAGTATGAAACTAACATGCTGCAAAACAATAAAAAAATTCAAAATTATGCTCTATTTGTTAGTCATCAAAACACTAATGTGAGAGAATTAAGTCCTTTGCATGGATTGCGAGTTTTGATTATAAATTAGGAAAGGCATTTCTGTTATTTTGTCAAGTCTTTTTTGCTTTTGCATACAATTCATAAAAAGCATGTGACTTGACTTAGTGTGAGTGTCTTCTGTTCTGTGTGCAGCATTCTAATTACACAAAATATTTTTAAATCCTTTATTTTGGGTTATGGAAATTTTTGCTGAAAGCCAAGTATAAATTGTGGTAGTAATTTAAATATTTTTTACAGGGACTTTCTGTGCTACACAACATTCTGTTCCGAAAAAAAAAAAAAAAGTTAAAGAGAAGTGGTCACTTAGACAAGTACAGTAGAATCCCGATTATCCCCTGTAAGCTGACTGACAGAGGGGTGGATAAGCTAAATTGTCAGATAAATGGATGGGTTGTAGTAATAAAGAAATTAAAAGTGTTAAAATTAACTTTCAAACCAATATAATGTTATCAATTCAGTTTTGATGATCACATATAATCACTGACTCCTGCAAGCTATTGACAGACACATACACTCAACTGATGCCTCCAAGTTATCAGCAGATTATTTTTCTACAATGTTTTTTGCATTAATTAGTTAAATAAAAATTTTAATACTGTTGGTACAGCAGATAACTTGAAATGGCAGATTATTAAAGGGATTATTATTGCATAACAGATTGGATACTTTAACATTAAATATTTCTAACAACTTGAACAAAATCGTAATTAACAGTAAAAAAAAAGGTAATACAGTAAAACCTCTCCAATACGGACATCTAAGGGGACCTAAATATTGTCGGGTTTAAAGGGGTGTCCGCTTAAGGGAGGGACAAAAAAAGTGAATACAAAATTAGTTTCTACATAGTTTAATTATTACAGAGCAATTAACTACACATATTAAAAGAAAATTTATTCCCTGATCAAAAGCTATATCTTTGTAACAGAAAAATAATAAAATGGAATAAGCTTTTGTTCATTAAAAGCATTTTCACCACTGAGGCGTATTAATTTTGTTACTTCATTAATGAGTTCTTCCTCATTTTCTATTTTCTCTTTCAAAGCTTTGCGAGACAATTTTTCCACGTGGACGCAAATAGAGGACACATGATGCAACAGGGTCAAACGAGGTACCTCTTCCAAAACTCTAGAAATGAAACTAAATCATTCCAAGGAGCTTCACTTCTCCCTGGCAATAATCCCCAATTCTTTCCATTCACACGCTTATGCTATGGCATTCTTTTTCACTTCAAAATAAACCCTGTTGCTAGAATTAAGTGCGCATCACTTTTCAACAATTGACCCCGTTCATCAGGAACTGATCTAGTGCAGCAGAGGCCGCAGTCTGGCAGTAGAGGTTTTAATAAGGCTTAAGCAAAATCACGTTCTCAACATCTATCGTAAACACATAAGAGCACATGGCGGCAGGACCCTATGATCTATAGTCCTGACATGGCGGACAGTTTGATTACTCTAGGGAGAAGATCAAAACATTTAACCAGTTTACCGAGCGGAGTCGAACGACATGACCAACAGCTGTATTAGAATCCGAGCTATCCCCAAGAGCCTAAATTGTATTCACTACGCTAAACCAACATTCGATTTCCACCTCAGCAGACTTTTTCCTGTCAAGTTCTAAAATAGTAGTGTATTTTTGTGGTTTGTTGTGGAAGAAAGTGTTACAAATTCCCCTTTGTGGTTGCCTCCATTTGTGTTTAACAATCTCTGTATTGGAAGTGAACTAAAGCAAGTATTTTCAATGAATCTCTTATTTTTTTTTCCTCCCAACAAAGAAACCAACAAGACAGATTTCTCCGAACTTGTCCATCGGTGTCCGTTTTAATGAGTAAAGAAAGAGCCTTTTTGCAAGATAAGCTGTGTCCGTGTCCGGTTAAGTGAGTGTCCGCTTTAATGAGGGGATTCTTAATGGTTTAACCCTAGAAAAAGGACGGGAAAATAATAAACTGTCCGTAATGAGAGGTGTCCGTTTTGAAGGGGTGTCCGTTAAGCGAGGTTTCACTGTATCATGCTTTCACTTACTGAAATATGTTTATGCAAACAATTGCATGTTTTATAGTTAAAAGTACTTTTTTAAGTTTTAAAGTAGGATGACACTTTGGATTTCTCTTTCTCTCTTCCCCAAATTCTTCTACAGGCACCTCTTTTCAAAATTCAAGTTTTAATTCCTGTAATAAAAACATTAGATATTCACTTCTTCCATGCTTTCTGATTTATTAAAAAAGTTGGTTATTAATGGAGATAATAGCTATACAAAGAGCTTCACTACCAACTACCATAGCTCATAGAAGTTTTACTGTGCTTTCATAGAGTTTGCACCTTTATTTAAAAAACAACAAAAAAAATGGTGCAAGATTCAGTCTTGGATTTTTTTGTGTTTGATTTGTGTTTAAAAATTATTTTGACTTTATTTTTTAGCCAAATAAATTGAAAAAAAAAAAAAAAAAGTTTAGAACCATAGTTTTATCAATATCACATATTAATAATTGTGATATTAACTAATTACGATGGGAATGAAATGGAATTGTGGATGTAAATGACTAACTAAATGAATGAATATAAAGAGTACAAAAGTTCCGTACAGCCTACTGTGGTATCCAGAGACTGCAGTTTACTTATTAGTAATTATCAGTAGGAATATGTATATGTTTCTGTCCTACTTTTTTTGTGATATAGTATTCACATTAATTTATGCATGAATTTCAAACTTAGGATCAGTTGGAAACTTTAACCCAAGTAAATGAAAATAAATCAAGTATGAAAAAGAAGAAAAAATTAAAAAAGTAAGTTAATGACGTAAAATAACTTTCCTATATTATCTGTGCAAATTGACCTAGCTTAAAATTTAATGTGTCCAATGTCCATACATTTTTTTAAATTCTAAGCAGTTAAGTTTTCTCTTCCAGGAATGATGTTCCAGTTGAAAATGTTCAGGATGTGGTATGTATCACATTTTTAAAAAAATCAATCTGAAATGTAAAATTAACTGGATTGTTTTAAGGTCCAGATTTATTCAAATGCAGTCGAACCTTTTTATCTCGAACCTGCCTATCTCAAAAACCTCTCTATGTTGAAGTTTCCCATTTTTCTTGCATTTATAGTATTAATTTGTGTTTTCCCCCATGTTTATCTTGAATGAAATTACCAGAAAACCTGTACATTTTGAATTTTGACTACATGGTCTTTTTTGAATTCAATCCCCATCGATCTTCATCAGCCGGAACTTGGAGACAAAAGCATTTCTTTTTTAAGTATTAGTCCAAGAGCTAGTAATGTTGAAACAACAAGAATTTTAAGACGGCTGGCTCTTTGATATATCTTTCCTCATGCTCATCTGAACAGTGTGCAGTCTGTCTGGCTGTCAGAAAACATTGCCTTTTTTACTGCACGTCACACTTTAACTGGTAAAATTAGTGATTGAAAATTATTTCAGGGCAATTCTACACTAAATCATTTGAAAAAAAAGTTTTTGACCTCACCATTTGCGATTTTAACAACATTTGGTGTAAAGGACACACATATGACAAAATAAATAATCCTGCCAATTTTTAGATTTCTACTTTTTTACATGCAAATGACTGTAACTTCTTTTATACTTATAGTAGAATAAAGATTAAAAAACCATTGTAATGATAAAAAAATAAAGCTTTCTATTGATACCTTACATGACTTCAGGGCCGTCATTTCAAGCTTTTCCGGGGGAGGGGGGGGGGCAAAGGATCCAAACACAATGCAATTTCAACGGAAAACATGAAAAGCCACGCCCACTTATATGCAAATATATTGATTTCTCAAAGCCAAGGGGGGTGCAATTGACCCCCATGCCCCCTAAATGACAAGCCTGCATGACTTTCTTGTGACAGGTTTCCTCTTCTAATTGCGCAAAAATGATTTATCAGAAGAAAGGTGATGCACAGTAAAAAATGCAATCTTTGTTTGCAGTCAGACAGCCGGCATGCTGTTCAGAAGAGCAAAAAGAAAAATGTATAAGAGCCAGACGTCCTAAAATTCTTCCTCGAAAAGATCTTAGACTATATCAGCAGTCATAATCCTCCACTAGGAAAATTCTGCGTACAAGAGCAAGTTTTCAGCAATTCTACCCACTAAGAAACCGAGGGGATAAAATCATGAAAATTTATAAAACGTGTAATAAAAACATACCATACTGTAAGATGTTGATAATGTGAATGAAAAAGAGTATGCTCTCTTTGACTTTGTTCCAATTGCTTGTTTTTATAACTTTTTAAAAAACCTTTGCATCTAGAATTTTTCGCTCCTCCCACGAAATTCGAGATTCATAGGCTCGACTGTATGTATTTTCTTTTCAAAAAATAAAATAATGAAAGAATTTTATATGACTTAGAAAATTAAAATTTAAAAGTAAAGAAAAAAAAATAATGACAAGAACATAATAAAGTGTATAAACAAGTCCAATTCATATACTGTCGTCCCCGCTTAATTGGGTAACAGATAAACAAATACCCCGCTTATACGAATAAAATATCTTGGAACCGATGCCATAGACGTAATGTTAAAGATCCCTGCTTAGTCGAATAATATTTCATGGAACCGACAGTATTCGTTTAAGCAGGTCAGACAGTATATAAATAAGATAGACCAGAGAGTAATGCTGCTTTTTTCATTAAGTTATGCATTATTCACATTAACTTTTGCATGAATTTCGAATTTAGGATCAGCTGGAAACTTTAACTCAAGCAAATGAAAAGAAATCAGGTGTTAAAAAGAAGAAAAAAATTAAGTAAGTTACCAATGCAAAAAATAACCTGAAAACTTTCTTTCCCATTTTTTCTGTGTAAAATAAATCTGCTTAAAATTTAATGTGTTCTTTTTTTTTAAAATTCTAAGTGGTTGAGTTTCTTTTACAGGAATGATGTTCCAGTTGAAAAAGTTCAAAATATGGTATGTATAATTTTTTTTTCAAAAGTCAATCGGAAATTTATGCTATGTGAAAATATATATATATATATATATATATATATATATATATATATATACACTGAAGTGACAAAAGTCATGGGATACCTCTTAATATCGTGTCGGCCCTCCTTTTGCCCGGCGAAGTGCAACAACTCGACGTGGCATGGACTCAACAAGTCGTTGGAAGTCTTCTGCAGGAATATTGAGCCATGCTGTCTCGATAGACGTCCATAATTGTGAAAGCGTTGATGAGGCAGGATTTTGGGCACGAACAGACCTCTCGATGGTGTCCCATAAATGCTCAATGGGATTCATGTCGGGCGATCTAGGTGGCCAAATCATTCGTTGGAATTGTCCAGAATTTTCTTCAAACCAATTGCGAACAGTTGTGGCCCGGTGACATGGCGCATTGTCATCCATAAAAATCCCATCGTTGTTTGGGTACATGAAGTCCATGAATGGCTGCAAGTGATCTCCAAGTAGCTGCACATAAGCATTTCCAGTCAATGTTCGGTCCAGTCGCACTAGAGGACCAAGTCCATGCCATGAAAAAACAGCCCACACCATTACGGAGCCACCACCAGCTTGAACAGTGCCTTGCTGACAGTTTGGGTCCATAGCTTCGTGGGGTCTGCGCCATACTCGAACCCTACCATCGGCTCTTACCAGCTGAAATCGTGACTCATCGGACCAGGCCACGGTTTTCCATTCATCTAGGGACCAACCGATATGCTCACGTGCCCACGAGAGTCGCTGCAAGCGATGTCGTTCTGTCAGTAAAGGCACTCGAGTCGGTCTTCTGCTGGAATAGCCCAAGAAATCCCAATTTCTCCGCACAGTTCTAGCAGACACGTCCATTGTACGTCCCACATTGATTTCTACGGTGATTTGACGCAGTGTTGCTTGTCTGTTAGAATTTACGACTCTTTGCAGACGTCGCCGGTCTCGATCTTTAAGTGCAGGCGGTCGACCACTGCGCTGTCCATGGTGGGATGTTATGCCTGAAATTTCATACTCTCGGCACACTCTTGACACAGTGGATCTGGGAATGTTGAATTCTCTAACGATTTCCGAAATGGCATGACCCATGCGTCTAGCTCCAACTAACATTCCGCGTTCAAAGTCTGTTAATTCACGTCGTGCGGTCATCATCACGTTAAAACCTCTTCACATGAATAACTTGAACAGAAATGAAAGCTCTGTAAAAGCACTGCGCATTTATACCTGTTCTATGCGATGCTACTGCCATCTGAAAATTTGCATATTGCTATCCCATGACTTTTGTCACTTCAGTGTATATATATAGTAAATAAATAAATAAAAATACTTGTTTTTTTATTTTAAAGGCTATGGTCTAAGTACATTCATTCATTAACTATGCATTTTAAGCATAAATTAAGGAACTATTTCTGTGGTTTTGTTATACAATAGCTTACCAGGCTTATTGCTTATAAATTGTATTTTAAAATTTAAAGGCAATAAGTAGTTAATTTATTACCACCAAACATCTAAAAATGCATCATAAGTCATAAACAATGCAATTTTTTAAGATAAATTTGGCGAAAACAGCATTTTAACGTTTCAACAAAATTTATTAAAAACATGAAATTGGCAAAACTTCTATGCATTTGTGGAAAAGGAAGGAATTATACCACACACCTCAAGTTTTTTATGGTAATTTTATGCCCCCGATGGCACATTTTCCACCCTACCTGTTATCAAAAATAGCAAAAAAAAGAAAAATGCTAATCATCTCAAAAAATCGCATTTTATCCAAACTTCAATGCAATTGCGACAGATTAAAAAATTGACCAAAAAATTTCAAATCTTTCATGTGCTGGTAAAAGGTTTTGCTCCTTTAATGGCACCTTTTCAGCAGTACCAATTATCAAAATAGAAAAAATATTTTTCGGCCCACCCTGTCATACATAGTACATTTTCTTCTTTGGAACAGAACATTTATCTATTTTTTAAAAAATACATTTATTGCGCATGTTTTTTTCTATATAACTGTTAGATTATTGAAAATTGAGGTAGTTTCATAATATGACCATAATTAATAAAGAGATAAGTATTGGTTTTGATTATGATATATTTATGATTTAAAATTAGTTTTCTATTTTTGTTTGATTTTATATTGCGTTCGTTCTAAATTTAAAAAAAAAAAAAAGAAAAAGTGGAGTAGGTATGGTTAAAAAGTTATATTGAGATAATAAAAAACCTGTTAACAGTTGGAAGAGTAGGAAATTCATACTAAACCAATTGTAATTTTTATACATATTTTTAATTATCTGATGTTGTTAATGTATTAAAGGTTTAGAAGAAAGGCTTAGCTCCTTTATGACTCAAAGCAGAATTAAAATGTTTTGTGCGGGATCATGCATGCACAACTTAGTTATTTAACACGTCTTTGGCACTTTCGTCAATAAATTATTTTTCAGAAAATCCATATCTTTTCTGCAGTCATTTAGTTTCCTCTTTTCGTCAAATATAAAACTGTGCAGCACGTAATTTTTTTTAGTATGAGTAACACTTTTAATTGAATTATTGTTTGGATGATTTTGTGTGCTATTTATGAAAAGTACTGACCTAAGTTGGTTAATGGAAGTGATTTTTCTTACTTACATCATTGTTTTTTTTTAACTTTGCGATATACTGTTATTTTATTTAGCATGATGAAAGTAACATTGAAGCAGATGAAACAGATGATAGTCTCAAAAGAAAAAAAAAGCTGTAAGTAGTAGTGTAAAGCTGTAAGAGTAGTAAGTGCGTCCTCTGCGTGTTGAAATTTAATGTAATCTTGTTATTTAATATCTTCTGATTATATAATAAAATTGAGCTGTTAGGCAATAAACATGTACAACTGTTGTTTGATCCTTAAACTGTTTTGAAAACTTAACTCCTTGAGCAAATTAGTAATTCTAAAGAGTTCTGAAAAGTAATTTGCTAATTGCAATTTTTTTAGTGATGAGATTCTTAGAAATTCATTCATAACAATTTGTAAGAAAATTGTTCATAACATTCCTTAAATATTCCTCTGTATTGTTAAATTATGCGGGTCATACTTATTTTGACTCACTTTTATAATTTTTTATGAATTCTACATTATTTTTAGACATTGTCAGTTAGCTACTGTTACCATGTGATTAAAAAAAAAAAAAGAAAAATTAAATGAATTTTTAAAATACAGTCAAATTGCATTTTAGCAAAATCCATGACAGTGAAAAATCTAATTTTAGCAAAGACTTTGATAATCCCTAACTCAAATTACATAGGGAAAATGTCAGCATTCCTAATATTGGTATAACGAAATTTCGTTGTGTCGAAATAATGTTTGCACTTTGGACTTTGTTAACACAAGATTTGACTGTCTTAAAGATTTTTTTATCTTTGCAGCTGCTTGCTTATTTATTTGTACGACTTGACTATTTATATTCCTTCTTAAAATTTAATTTTGATGTTAGGACTTTGTTACCCTTTTGATGCTCTTTGTTTGGAATGGAACAATTAAAATTGCTTATAAAGTATTTAATGTTAGTCAACAAGTTTTGTTATTGCATTCACTTTTTGTAATGGCTAAGTTTCTTTTGCAGATTATTTGTCTTTTTTGTGTAAATGATCTTTTATGATCGATATGTTAACCTTATTATATTATAAGTTCAATTTTAGTCGCGAGCTAATGTACAAATTATATATTAAAAACTATTTGTTGGAAATGCCAAGTGTATGTTTTATTTTTTCAGAGGAATTTTGTTGCAGAGGTATGAGCCAGCTCTTGATATTTCAGAATTCAATTTAACTGAAGGTAATCTATTGTTCATTTTAAAATTGTTTAAGAATATTCTACGTGATATATACAGTAAAATCCCATTACAATAAACTTCGAGTGACTGACAACTTTGGTTGTTGTTCTATGAATTTCGTTGTTATGGAATGCAAATAATAAATGTAATTAAATTGGGGCTGAAAATTTATTTATATTGAAATGGATATTTTGCTGTATTGATTTTAATTGTAATGAGATTTCACCCTTTTACTGTTTTTTAAAACTTTTTTTTGTCTTTCTTTTTGTGTATTTTATGACTCTATTAGCTGTTGTTTAAAAAAGTAAATAAATGAAACTTTTCGGTCTTGATAATGTTTCTGTTAGTTTTTGTGAAGATTTTCATGCTGAAGAAATGCTGTAAATAACACCAAACTGTCAGAGCATTCTGAATTATAATTAGATCACTATCTTTCTCCTCCTCCAGAATTTTTGCAGCAATTTTCAAAGTAAACTCTTATTTATTTGTTTTTTTCAATATAGTAGAGTCTCAAAAATCCAAGGTAATTGGGGCTCATGTCACCTCGAATTACTGAAAACTCAAATTAAGCTGCTTTCAATTGTTAAAATTCACTATTATATTAAAAAACTAAAAGTTTTATGTCGTATGCATCTTAAATATTTAATTATCCCTCCTTTTCGCAAACCCGCTTGTACAGAAATTATCTTATGGAGTTTAACATTGAGTGGGCGCGGTCCTGCTGCCATGAGGGTTAGATAGGATAGCTGTCCAAAAAAGGTACAATGCTTCAGTTTTGATGGTTGTGTGTGTGTGTGTTTTTAAATGTGCTCCTCATACAGTCAATTTTTAGTATAAGAGTTTTTAATGCTGTTATTTTATGATACGTACACTCATTTGAGATGGGTTTCCTATTTAGTTGGAAAAGAAAAAGTTAAATTGGATGAACTTATCAAAACATCTCAAAAGCTTGCTGGACAAGTGCTAGTGAAAAAACAACTTGAAAGTGCAAAGAAATTAAGAAGCTTGTCTGTCCCTCTTAGCAAACCTCAGTTAGAAAAGGTACAACTTTATTCATTAATTTTATTTTTTTATTTTTATACCAATTTTAGTGTTTTAATGTTTTGCACTTCTTCCTCAGATTAAAAGGACTGTTGCATATGATAAAGTGTGCAATGAAGTTTCAAAATGGGATTCTGTGGTTCGAGGGAATAGAGCAGTAAGTGCTTTTAATTTATTATTCTGATCTATGTTTTTTTTTTTTTTTAATGAAATAAAGTCCACATTTCCTTTCATTTTACTTTGATTTTATTTTAGGCAACTCAAATTACGTATCCATTAAAAAAACCTGAACTTCGTCTTGAGAATATTGAGGAGGTGGCTGAAAGATTTGTGGTAAGGCAATCTTTAAAGTGTTGACACATCGATTGATTTTTAAATTAACCTTTTTTTACAAATCTTATTAATTTTTCATTTATCATAAAGTCTGATACACTATCTTCTGGCAACTATGTAATGTATTTATTTTAATTATTAAATTAGTAAAATGATAACAAAAGAGTACAAACAGTGGCATAGCTAGGGGTTGGCAGGAGTGGTTTTTGCCATGGGCGCAGCAGCCAGGGAGGCAGCATTTTGACCATTTAAAAAAAAAAAAAATTTTTTTTTGGTCAAGTCCAAACAGCCTAAAAGATGAAAATTTGATTGACACCCCGAGCAACACAAAGTACAGACAATGTTGCAAAAGGTTGCAACATTGTCTGCAAATTTTTCAAATAAATAAATCAAAATTTTTGGAGTAAGAAAATTTTCAGAGGTCACAATGACCTCCCATTAGAGCGACCCCTAAGGGAGGGGGGACTCAACTTTTCAAGTTCACTGCAGGCGCTGGGACCCATAGCTACGCTACTGAGTACAATATATTATCCTTTTTCTCATTTAGACAAAGCATCCAGTCCAAGAAGCTGTTTCTGAACTCTTGAAGACAAGTGACAATACTTTAGTAAAAACTAAAGAATTGACCCCTGCTGAAGAGAAAGCTCTTCAAGCCATGAGCTTGGAAGAGGTAAGCATTTTTGAATAGCTCATGAGTTTTGTCGTTAAAAGTATCATTCCTCTAAAAGATTGTTTCTCTTATGATAGTTTAACTTACCTATGTTTACATTCATGCTCTTAAATTAATGGTATTTAAATCACATTAAAAATAATTTAAAATAGTGCTTCAAGTGAAAATGTTTTTGAAATAGAAGTATACACATTTTTTTTTGGAAAAACATGATTCTTTTTTGAAGCCTGCCTACCCTTTTGTTTTTGCCAGACGACTTGGCAGCATTTTACGGTACACATAATTTTACGGTCTTCTGGCTGGAAGATGAAAACTGGAATGACATGCTTGGAGCATGTAATGAATTACAGCTTATTATTCTCCTCCTACCTTTACTTTGGCACTTTACATACTCATGGTGGTAAGAACCATGGAGAACCTGGGACCATTGGTAAAAGACACAGAATGTTGGGATTTAAGCAAGGTCCAGGAAGTTAGTTATTGGTCAGGAAAAATATTTATGAAGTCTAACAACCACTTTCTAAAATCAAATGTTTGAATGTAATTAAGTTGTAAGAACTTGAACTTAAATTCCACAGCGTTCTGGTTGATTTTCATAAAACTCTAGACTCAATTTGTCAAAACTATCCCTAAAAATATTAGGATTGGTGTCATCTGATGCACATTGCTCATTTAACTTATCTAATATTATGTTGCTTTACATATGTTATTTTTGTGACAAAGTGCTCTTTCTATAAAATCTAGCTTTTGTATAGAGAAGGTAATTTTTCTCCATTATAGCTGTAATTCTCAGCTTTACTTCAATTTATGAAAAAGAAAATAAATAATAGCATCAAATAAAAATCTACTCTCATTTTAATTCAACTTATTTTTTATGTTATACATTTTGAAGATTTATATTAA